>CAWVNO010000052.1:0-13151 GCA_963930645.1 Salticus scenicus
CTCCAAAAAATATTAAGTCTTTTGTTAAATATCCGTAAAAGTTTTCGCATTTTGATTATCATGAATTTCTAAAATAATGCAAGCTGAGAAAACGCCGTTTAAAGATAATCTGTAAAAAATGCATCAAAAACCATAAGACTTTTTGCCTAAAAATATATTTCATTGAACAAACCTAATATAATTCAATTTCTAAATATTAAATGGAAATAGAAGTTTTATATGAAACCTACTTCAACGCTGAGTCGAATCTGCCAAGTTCCCTTATATAACGTTTCCGCATACACTACCGCAAATTTTCGATTATACATGTTTTATCAAATATCTAAAAAATATATTATCCTGAAACTTCGGGTCTTCAAGAACACGTTATATATTTTAGCAAAATATTTTTTACGAAAAAAAAAAAAAAAAGAAAGAAAAATTTCCAGAAAATGCTGAATGTTTACATGTTGTAACTTTGTAAAATTTAGAATTCTTCAAATGAGTTCTAACTGTGGTATGCAATTATGGAACTCTTTCGAATTATCTATATTCATTTGTATAGGAATATATTCACAGAAATATAAAGTTTTATTTTTTAATTAAAAATGACCCTGAAATGCATTCAGCATTTTTTTAAGATAATTTTTTTTTTATTATAACCTGAAGTAACATTTTTCTCAATATTGTCCGATTTGATTTTCTGTGCAAACTTGACAAACTGGGTGCAGTAATGAAAGAAATAACAAACATCATACATACACTGATGGAAAAAAAAATCCCAACACCAGGAAGGAGCTGTGCTAGATAAACGAAATTTGGTAGGCGTGTTTATGCATCTGAAAGATGACGTCGATTCAAATTTCGAGCTACGCGCTTAAGTGTCGCGCTAGTAGCGACACTATGAACATGCAAATGAGGTTTGCTTTAAATAAGCGCTGTAAGGTTCGTGATCGTTATTTACAGTTGAGATTTGACGTAGTGGGTTAATGTTAGTCAAGAGGATGCCTCTAAGAAGACGAAGAAGCCATTATCAACAGCTCACTGAGTTTGATCGAGGTCGTGTAGTAGGGCTACGAGAAGGTGGGTTTTCTTTCCGCGATATTGCAGAAAGACTTGGCAGGAATGTATCCACTGTGCATGAGTGTTGGCAGCAGTGGTCAAGGGAAGGTACTGCCTCAAGAAGACCGGGTTCCGGGCGGCCACGTGACACTACTGAGAGGGAAGACCGCCGTGTTCGGCGTATGGCTGTGGCTAATCGTACTGCGTCTGCAGCTGAAATTCGAGCTGCAGTTGGCACCACAGTGACACAACGAACTGTTACAAATCGGTTACTTCAAGGACAGCTCCGAGCCAGACGCCCTGTAGCGTGCATTCCACTGACTCCAAACCACTGCCGTTTGCGACGTGAGTGGTGTCAAGCTAGAGCTCATTGGAGGACGGAGTGGAGATCTGTTGTGTTTTCTGATGAAAGCCGGTTCTGCCTTGGTCGCAGTGATAGCCGTGTGTTGGTTAGAAGGAGGCCAGGTGAACGCCTGCTAGCGACCTGTCTGCGGCCTAGACACACAGGGCCTACTCCTGGGAGTTATGGTTTGGGGAGCAATTTCGTATGACAGCAGGAGCACTCTCGTGGTTATCCCACGCACCCTGACTGCAAATTTGTACGTCAGTCTAGTGATACAACCTGTTGTGCTGCCATTCATGAACAGCATTCAAGGGGGTGTTTTCCAACAGGATAACGCTCGCCCTCATACCGCTGTTGTAACCCAACATGCTCTACAGAGTGTCGACATGTTGCCTTGGCCTGCTAGATCACCAGATCTTTCTCCAATCGAGCACGTATGGGACATCATTGGACGACAACTCCAGCGTCATCCACAACCAGCATTAACCGTCCCTGCATTGACCGCCCAAGTGCAACAGGCATAGAACTCCATCCCACAAACTGATATCCGACACCTGTACGACACAATGCATGCACGTTTGCATGCTTGCATTCAAAATTCTGGCGGTTACACCGGTTACTAATGTACCAACATTTCACATTTGAAATGGCTCTTCTCGCCAATGGCTCTACCTGTGATCTTGAAACTTTAATCAATTAAATATGTTACCTAGACAAATGTATTGCTGAAATTTCATTACTGTACAATAATTTTTTCTTGGTGTTGGGATTTTTTTTTCCATCAGTGTATATACTTTTTTTTTTTTTTTTTCGATTTTTTTTTTTTTTTATTATTATTCGATTTTTTTTTTTTTTTTTTTTCGAATATAAAACTACGGATTTCTGATGAATCTCATTTAAAATTTTTATAATTGATTCTGATTTCTCCTTAAAAAGATATCAGTGTTAAAGATGTGGCTCCATTGTTTAAAAAATAAATAAATAAACTTATTGCAAAATGCCTTTTCCATGTTATAAGTTTATCGGTAATGTTTATACTTTCACTTCAATTACTGTACTGTTAAAAACTTTTACCAATGCTGTTTACAAGTACTTTTTTGTTTTATATAAAATTCAAAAGATAAATATGCCCCTGTGTGTACCCATGTGTTAATGTACTCGAGTTATTTATATTATTCCACTTCACTAAAAAGTTTGGTGTCTCTTTTATTTTTGGACGTAAATTTACGATTTTTTTTAATACTACTTGAAACAGAAACATAACTACAAAAACAACACAAGACAAAGTTTATATTAAAATTTCTTCATCTCATGGAACTGCTAAGTCATTTAAGCCTTTTTTAAATTAGTTTTTGTACTATAATCAACAACGGTTTGATCATTTTCTTTCTTGGAAAATGTCAGTAAAAAAAAATATTAATTTTAAACAATTACTTACAAATCCCATAATATTTGTATCAACATTTTCTCTTTCGGCTGAATAATCGACTATCTTCGGTACAGTGAAAATTGTTTCTTAAAACTATTAAAATTTCTTCATTTGTTTCCGGGAGTATCAGAAAAAATATTATTTTAATCTAATTTGTTATTTTAAACTAAATGCAATTTGCAGATGGCACAATATTTTTTAAAAAATATCTACTTTATTAAAATTGAACATGAAGAGAGAGAGAGAGAGAGAGAAAGAAGTTTCAATTTAACAGTTGCCTTCTTTTTTATTCAAACTTTTCAGCCACTTTTGATTTTGAACAAAGTTTTCTGCTCTATTTTAAAAACAAAAAAGACCTAAAACCACAATACGATGTTTTAATAACATCCAAAGTATTAGATACATTAAAGTACAACCGTTTAGAGAGTACGTTCACACTAACTTTTTGAAAATAAATAAATAAAATAAAAGAAGGCTTGTTTTTTAGTCTGTTTATTTGAGTTCGAATATTAGATTTCAAACCGAATGTACCTACCTTTTTTATTTTGAGCAAAATTAATTTTAATTAAAAAGGGTCCTGTCACTTTCTCCAGTTTCTTTTAAACTGCAAGTGATAAATACAATCCCTCTCTATCGCAGATGCATAAAAAGTATACCATAGATCAAATTATTTCAACTTTGCTGAAAAATGCCAAAAGGTAATATTTATAGAGTAACAAGATAATATATATATGTATACACACATATATTTCGAACATAAACTTCGATCTATGAATTAAAATTAGATTTACGGTTAGAATTATTGCGACTAAATCACCAATATTCCATTAAAGTGACTAAACACTAATATTCCATTAAAATGATACAAAATCAATGACACAAAAGCCGACCAATACTATACAAGTCAGCAAGACCAAAAATCTTAACTTAATTATACAATCATCAGATTCCATTAAAGACAAATACTTACTGCGCGTAATCAAAATAAAAAGCATGCATTTCAGTTGGATATTTTCTTCTCCCAGTGCGCCCGAACGGTTCTGTGCTCAAAGCTGGTATACGTGAGGTGTCGGGTTCGATCTCAGGTCGCGCTCTTCGGCCTAGCCGTTTGGAGTTTTCCGTGGTTTTCTCCGAAACTTGTGTAAATACGGGCTTGGACCCCTTAGAATGACCTCCACGGAAGGCAGGGTTGTAGTGATTTAAACCAATTGATTTTTTTTTTTTTTTTTTTTTTTTTTTTGAAAAAAAAAAAAAAAAAAAAAAAAATCACTTATTTAAATCATTTACTTTAAATATCAAAGTTATTGGCTTTAATGGAATGTAATTGATAATCTAACTTTTAAAAATGAGATATTTAATTATTTCTTATGTAAATTTAAAAATACAATTCGTAAAATATAACAAAAATTTTCATTATACGAGCTAATATTTCTCATTTCTTGACTTTAGATTCGTCTCTACAAAGCAACATTAATAAACACAAAAATAAGTTATATCTTAACTTTCTTAATTATTTATAAATTTTATTATATATTTTAATAACTTATTATATTTGAACCTGCTAATGCCTGAAATAATTTTGAAAAATATATTTTGATGAATATTTAAATTTTAAACTAATATGGACAACTGAGAATGAAATATTTTAAATTAAAAAAACTCTTCTAATAGTTTTAAATTAAAAACCTATCCTCATTTGAGGACATTTAGTGTTCTAGCGAAAAATCTTCCAGATAAAAAAAAACTTTGAGATAACAGATTAATTTTCTATTATATGCTGACAAACCTCGAAAGTAAAGTATTATAATATATATTATTCAAATTGATTTAAGTTAATATATCTGCGCAAAAAGCAAATGTATGTGCGACGAATGAAAAATCATAAAATAACTATCCGAATTACGAAATAGCAATTAATAGTAGACACATAAAACTCTCTGTGATCATTCGGAGTGATGCTATAAACTGTCACTAAAAAGCAAACATCATTCCAATAAACCCCCAAAAATATACATGCCGTTTTATTAGCTGTCCTCAAATGAGGACGCTGGGCGTTAATGGGTTAATTATTTATACAAGTACAGCCTTATGACTGGTGTATGAATTGTAAATATTTAATTAGTGTATAATTCATAGATTAATATTATATACATATTCTAGTTCGCCTTTGCCCACCTAGCGGTTGATATTTCAAAAAGAAAATATTTCCTTGTTTATTTAGCTCTCATACCAGTTTATGTCATTTAGCATTGGCTCATATGATATTCAAAAAATAATAGCATAGTTTACATTGTACTGTTTAAAAAGCCGTGAAGGCTCCAAAAAGTTTTTAAAAAATGATAACATTTTAATTTAACTACATATAATCAGTTAAATACAATTCGAGGCTGCTGTCACTGCTTGTTTTAATGAATTGTACCCACTAAATGTAAAAAAAAAAAAAAAAAATAAGTGAAAGTATTAAAATGGTAATGAAAATATGAATTTTGTTAATGGGTAAAGTGTGAAAAAATTTTCTTGATTCAAATGATGTTTGTTAAACCTAAGTAAAAAATTTTTAGGATATCATCTTACATTGCTTCAGTTATATGTCATATTTCCCATTAAATTATCCTTTTCCAAAATTATTTTATGTGTTCAATACCGTCAGTAAAATTTTGCTTTATTTCAATACATTACTGTAGCTACAAAGTCAAAGTCTGAAGTTGGGTGGCTCATACTACCGCATTTATGATTGTTATAAAATTACTTCTTATTATGAAGATACTATGTTGAATAAAAATGTTGGTAATAAATGCCTACATGGATTTTTTCTATAGGAACAGAATATTATTTATATTATAATTTAAGTAAAATGATTGATAATGTGGATATTGTGCATATATATACACACATACACATAATAAAAAACAAATGTTGTACAATAATGTATGAATACATAATAAAAATCATAAAAATCAAATAAATCTTGATTTAAATAAAAAAAAATCCGATTTAAATAAAAAGAATCGATTTTTTTTTTAATCAAAAAAATCAACAACCCTGACGGAAGGCACATCCCCTCAGGCCTAGGACCATAGGACAGTCAATCAGCCTTATTCCCCAACACCAACACCTTCTCCCAGCAGCAACAATCATGCGATATGAAATGACGCTTCTAGCACGTGTGTAGAACTTCCGGTAAAATAAACAAGTGCAAACCATCTTTCGATTTGGCTTAAATGTGTGTTAAGTTTCCAAATTTAACAGAAACAAATAAAGGTCCATAATTATTAGAAGCTTTTTATATGAAATTGACTTCGTCATCGTGTCTTCGTGTCACGCTAGTAAAAAAGGCGCTTAATTTTAAAGTACTAAATATAAGCCTTTCTGTTTGCCGCTCCGTGGTTCAGTTGGTTAGAGCGTCACGTCAACAACGTGGTGGTCGCGAGTTCTGGCTTGCTAATTTTTGCAGATAATTAGTAGAAAAGGTGTCAATTGATCAAGAAAATTTTTCGTTGGTTACATAGTATTCTAAGAATTTTTTGAGAATTTTTTTAAGAAACTTTTTTTTTTTAAGATATTAAAAATCACAAAATATTTTTGATAGTAAAAAAAAGCACCAAATAAAAAGTTTGAAGTAAAAAATACACTAGCTGGAACTCGTCGAATTTGACGGTCACTTTATTGACTGTAATGTTTCAAAAATCATCGCATCATTATTTAAATGTATTTCAAGTTAAAACATCTAATATAATTTACGACATTTCACTTAACAAAAAGAAATTCGGAAAATATAAATAGAAATACTATACATGACATCACTTTCTACAAAGTACTGTCAATGTGACGTCAAACTGACGCCAAATAAACAGTTGCTATCTTTTATTTTCTATTTCGTTTAATACTAAGACTACATGTTAGCTGACCCACCCGGCGCTGCCCGGGCCTATGATAATAACCTTAAATGAACCTTAAATTTGTATGATTTTGTATCTTTAACTCGATTTTGTTTGAATTTCTATTTTTAAATAAAAGCATCGCGAAAAAAATAATCAGCTCTAACAAAAAAATTACCTCGAACCGAACGAAACTCTGCTTTGTGACCCCGGTGCCTGCGGCAGCACATACGCCGGCCGCTAATAACATAAAAAAATTCCAACCTGGAACCGAACGAACCCGCCCGGCGTTGCCCGGGCCCATGATAATAACTATAAATGAAACTTAAAATTGTATGATTTTATATCTTTAACTTTATTTTGTTTGAATTTCTATTTTTAAATGAAAGCATCGCGAAAAAAATAATCATCTGTAACAAAAAAATTACCTCAAACCGAACGGAACTTGGTCTCGTGACCCCGGTGCCTGCGACAGCGTATATGCGGGCCGCTAATAACATAAAAAAATTAACCTTGAACCGAACGAACCTCTGATTCGTGTGTCTGCTGCCTGTGGCTGCGGCACCGTATAGCAGGCATGCTACGCATGCGCTGCAAAATCCCCTTTCCTCCACCAAAGGACGCAGTATGTTGTATACGAACATCATCAATCGCCTTGAATTTCCAAGACCTTTCAAATAAGGTGTCACATTGTGGTGGTCAGGAAATACCAAGATCTTTAAAATAAAATGTAACATGATGGGGCCTACTACAAAATCACCTAGTTCCATTTTTCTCCACCAGGGGGCGCACTGTATTGTAATCAAACATCCCCAATCAACAGGAAATTTCAGGACCTTTATCAACAATCGCCTTGAATTTCCAAGACCTTTCAAATAAGGTGTCACATTGTGGTGTCAACTGCAAAATCCTTTAGTTGCACTTTCCACCGCCAGGAGGCGCAGTGTGTTCTGAACGAACATCACGAACGGTCAGGAAATACCAAGACCTTTAAAATAAGGTGTAACATGATAGGGTCTACAACAAAATCACCCAGCTCCATTTTTCACCACCAGGAGGCGTACTATATTGTATACGAACATCACCAATCGACATGAAATTTCAAGATCTTTAAAATGAAGTGCTACATGTGTGGGTCTAGAACGGATTTCCCCCTTACACTAATTTCCCCCCTTTCCCCTCCCCCAAATCTATTTTTCCCCCCTTTAAAATAAAAAATTCCAGATTCACAGAAAGTGAATTTTTAGTATTTGAGTCTAGTCCCCCCATGTACTATTTTTCTCTTTTGATGACACATCTACAGACCAAGCACTTTTATTAAATGCCTCAACCAGATTTTTACACCTAGCCGTTCTCTCAATTTAGTGGAGACAGACAAAACAAGTTTCAAATTAATATATAGATAAATAAATATTTTTTTAGAAACTTCTTTCTTTTTGAAATTGGATTTTGTCATCGCGTCTTCGTGCGATGCTAGAAAAACAAATTGCTTCCACTTTAAAGTAAATGTAAGGTGCTTTTACATCGTTCAATAGCTCAGTTGGTTAAAGCGTCATGTTGATGACGCGATGGTGGTGGGTGGGTTCGGTCTTCAAAGGCTGACGTGTTACTTTTTTGTAGATAATTAACAAAAAAAGATGTCATTTGTGAAAAACAAAACCTTTCATGGCCTACAAAGTATCCTAAGAAATTTTGATTAGTTTTTTTTTTCTGTCTTTCTTTAGTAACTAAAAAGCACAAAAAAAAAAAAACGCTGTAACCTTTTTGTTGGGGAGCCTTAAAAAGCATAAAATAAAATTTTATTCTTGCAGAGACATGCTATAAAAAATAAAAGTTCCAATGTAGATATTTCACTTTTACACGAGATGAAAATTCTTAAATATTCAAAGTATTTCGAAAAGCATTCAAGAACAATATTATTTTGCATTACTTAGATTTTTCTAGCATGTTCTATGACTTTTTTTTTTCTGTTCTTTAACTTTTGGTTAGAATGTCATGCTGATAATGCGTTGGTCGTAAGTTCGATCCTCGAAGGCCGATTTTTTTTTTTTTTTTTTTTTTTTTTTTCTTTTCCCAGATAAGTAAAAAAAGAGAGAGAGAGAGAGAAGAAAAGAAATGTCAGTATCTAAAAGAAAATCTTTAGTAGTTTACACAGTATCCTAAGAAATTTTGATTAGATGTTTAAGAAGCTTTATTTATAACTAAAAAGCACAAAATAAAAATTTAAGTAAAAAATCATTTTTTAAGGTCAGAAGCTTTTTATTGGGAAATCCTAAAAAGCATTTAAAAAACAAAAAAATTACTGAGGTAAAGACATGCTATAAAGAAATGACAGTTTTAACACTAATGAAATTTTAGAGAAACTATAGATATTTCCCTTTTGCAAGAGATGAAAATTTTTAAATATTCAAAATATTTTTAAAAGCTTTCGAGACCTTTGAAATTTATGGCTTAACGAATAATTATACAAAAAATTAATAACTAAAAATGTTGGTCTCGAATGCTTTTTAAAATATTTTGAATATTTAAAAATTTTCATCTCTTGCAAAAGGGAAATATTTATATTTTTCTCTAAAATTTCATTAGTGTTAAAACTGTCATTTCTTTATAGCATGTCTTTACCTCAGTAATTTTTTATTTTATGCATTTTTGGGCTTCACAATAAAAAGCTTCTAACCTTAAAAAATGATTTTTTTACTTAAATTTTTATATGAAATTGACTTTGTCATCGTGTCTTCGTGTCACGCTAATAAAAAATGTACCTCCATTTTAATGTAAATATAAGCTCTCGAGTTTGTCGCTCCATGGCTTAGTTGGATAGAGCGTCACGTTAATAACGCAGTGGGCGAGACTTCGATACCCGAAGGTGTGGTGTGTTAATTTTTGCAGATAATTAGTAGAAAAGGTGTCAATTGATAACAGAAAATTTTTCGTTGACTACACAATATCTTAAGTATTTTTGAAGAGTTGTTTTTTTTTTTTTTTTTTTTTTTTTTTTAGATATTAGAAAACACAAGATATTTTAGATATTAAAAAAGCTCAAAATAAAAAGTTTCAAATAAAAATAGCTTTTTATCTAGTTACTAAAAAGCACAAAATAAAATTTTAAGTAAAAAAAAAAAAAAAAATAAATTTTTTAGAAGCTTTTTATTAAAATTGGATTTCGTTATCGCCTCTTCGTGTCACGCTTATAAATAAGGCACCTCAACTTTAAAGTAAATGTCAGCAGGCTTTACCGTCGCTCATTGGCTCAGTTGGTTAGAGCGTCGAGTTGCTAATGCGATGGTGGTGAGTTCCATCCCCCGAAAGATCAATGTGTTAAATTTTGCAGATAATTAATAGGAAATGTGTCAATTCATAAAAGAATTTTTTTCATTGTCTACACAGTATTCTAAGAATATTTAAAAAGGTTTTTTTTTTTTTTTTTTTTTTTTTTAAGATACTAAAAAGCACAAAAGTTAAGTAAAATAAACAAATAAATATTCTTTTAGAAGCTTTTTATTGAAATTGGATTTTTATCATCGTGACTTTGTGTCATTCTGAAAAAGAAGGTGTATACACTTTTATGAAAATTTAAACAACCTTTTTCATCACTCGTCATCGCATTTGGTTAGAGCGTCATGGTAATAACGCGATGCTCGTGGGTTCGATCCTTGCAAGCCGTTGTGTTACTTTTTTCTAGATAATTAATAGAAGCGATGTCAATCAAGAAAAGAAAATCTTTCATTGTCTACACAGTATTCTAAGAAATTTTGATAGTTTTTTTTTTTTTTTTTTTTTTATAGAAGCATTTTTTGAGTTACTAAAACGCACAAAATAAAAATTTCTGTAAAAATATAAATAAAAAATAATTAATAAAATATAATTAATTAATTAATTAAAATGACACTGAAAGTTTTTTATTATTGTGGAGCCCTAAAAAGCTTAAAATAAAAATTTATTCTTGGAGGGAGATGCTATAAAATCATAAAAGTTTCAACAACAAGAAAATTTTAAAGAAAAATATAGATATTTCACCTTTGCAAAATATGAAGAATTTTAAATATTCCAAATATTTTAAAAAGTATTCGAGAACAATATTCCTTTTGTATAAGCATTTTTTAGATTTTTCTAGAATGTTCTATGATTTTTCTTGACAGTTCTTAGACTTTTGGTTAGAGCATCATGCTGATAACGCGATGGTCCCGGATTTGGTTCCCGAAAGACGATATAGTACTCTTTTGCAGATAAGTAATAGAAAAAAATCTGGAGTGACGCCACTCGACTTTCCGAACATTGAGTAATTAACGGTTTTGTAGATAGAGTAAAGTAAGATTAGTTGTTAAATAAACAAAAGAGAGAAAAATTTAATAGGGTGTTTGAGTGTTTTTCTCCATATAGTACACGATGTTTAATTTAACGCTACTGAACTTTGAGCCCATAGATTATAATGATAAAGAATTTTTCATTGTGTCCCTGTAAAAACCTACAAATGCTAGATTCACCAAAAGGCTTATAGTTAGTGCAACAGTAACTTACAATATTCATGTAAAATTTCAGCTCAATTGAATAAGGCGTTTAGACGCTATCGCACTTTTAAAAATTTGGTCCCATAGGCCTGATGAAGAATTTTTCTTTGTATCCCTGTAAAAAAACTGTAAGTGCTAAATTCACCAAAATCTATTCAGATCGTGCAACTGTGACCT
This sequence comes from Salticus scenicus, assembly GCA_963930645.1. Taxonomy (NCBI): domain Eukaryota; kingdom Metazoa; phylum Arthropoda; class Arachnida; order Araneae; family Salticidae; genus Salticus; species Salticus scenicus. The sequence goes on from CAWVNO010000052.1 coordinate 11,377, forward strand.
ATAACATGTGTATACATTTTTTGCTCAGTTTAATAAGGCGTTTAGACGCTATCCCACTTTTAAAATTTGGCCTCATACGCCATAATGACAAAAAATGTTTCTTTGTGTCCCTATAAAAAAAAACTATAAGTGCTAGATTCACCAAAATCAATAGGGTTCGTGCTAAGGTGACTTACAACACACGTACCAACTTTCAGCGCATTAGAGCAAAGCGTTTAGACGCTAGCGTGTTCACTTACTCACACACACACATACAGTACCGACCAAAATTCTATTCTATTTAAGTTTTTGGACTATATCTGTTTTGTAACTAATTTCTGCAATTAAATTAAGGAGAATTCCTGAATTGAAAAAGTATTTAATATTCCATAAAGCAATAATAATAAGCACATTAATAATAGATAAAATTACTGCCGAAAAAACAAAATATAATTTTGGCCGCTATTCTACACACACACATACATACACACGCACGCACACACATACATATATCATCGTAAAAATAGTGAAAACGGATTCAGGGCACCTGAAAACGTATAGAAACATGAAAATCTCAAATTCGGATTTTTGACATGATTGCAATACTTTTCTTACATACGGTATGTTCGGAAAGTAAAAATGTGAATTGATAAAAGAAAATCTTCCGTTGTCTACACAATATCCTAAAACATTTTAATTAGTTTTTTTAAGAAGCTTTTTTCTTTTTTTGTAACTAAAAAGCACAAAATAAAATTTTAAGTAAAAAATCATTTTTTAAAGTTAGAAGCTTTTTATTGTGAAGCACTAAAAAGCATAAAATAAAATTTATTCTGGTAAAGACATACTACAAAGAAATGAAAGTTTCAACACTAAGAAAATTTTAGAAAAAATTATAGGTACTTTCCTTTTGCAAGAGATAACATTTTTTAATGTTCAAAATATTTTAAAAAGCTTTCGAGACAATTGAAATTTGTGGCCTAACGAATGATTATACAAAAACTAATAACTAAGAATATTAGTCTCGAAAGCTTTTTAAAATATTTTGAACATTAAAAAATGCTCATCTCTGGCAGAAGGAAAGTACCTATGTTTTTCTCTAAAATTTTCTTAGTGTTGAAACTTTCATTTCTTTGTAGCATGTCTTTGCCAGAATAAATTTTATTTTATGTTTTTTAAGGCTTCACAATAAAAGGTTTCTAACTTTAAAAAAATATTTTTTTACTTAAATTTTATTTATGCTATATTTCCGGAAACCCTTCTGCGATGAGCTGTAACATCTGTAAATTTTTTTACAGTGTAAAAAAAAAAAAATGAATTGTGAAACTGATTAGAATAACTGCGAATATTTGCTTTCTATTTTGAATGAATTGAAGAAAAATTATTTCATTTGTTGATAGAACTTAGCTTTCATTCATGTTCAACAAAGTTTAAAAAATGTTTGACTGCGGTTCCAGAAGTATTTTCAGAAAGCGGTTTTTCACTGATTTACTCGTTCCATCATAATTGCTAAATAATTTTGAACAATATTTAAAGGGTAAATAACGCATAGAACAGCTGAAAATGCAGCAATGTATCCAAGCTTTTTTGTGTGGCTCTGGAAACACATAATTATCTATTGGATTTCATTGGATATTTTAGAAGTATCTCTTATAGCCACATATGAGAAATGTTTAAAACAACTTATAAATGCTAATTTTGAATATCAGTATTGAAGTATACAGGTGTCACATGCTTAGTTATACTGTTGTAACTTAATAATTACATTAGATATCACAAAAATTAATCTCTGAAATCAC
>CAWVNO010000053.1:0-42326 GCA_963930645.1 Salticus scenicus
TAGGCCCGGGGGGCGTTTTTACGCGGACTTTCGGCAGCCGTCCTCCGCTCTCAAAATTTTTTTTCGCAGTTTCACATGCCCATCTTCAAACGACGATTCCCAAGCAACTAAAAGAGTCTAACTATCGCAATAACTTTCAGAATCTGCGGAATATATTCTAGTTTCATAATAACATCACCGGAGATTTTGCACGGTGAAACTTTAGGCCCGGGGGGCGTTTTTTACGCGGACTTTCGGCAGCCGTCCTGCGCTCTCAAATTTTTTTCGCAGTTTCACATGCCCATCTTTAAACGACGATTCCCCAAGCAACTAAAAGAGCTAACTATCGCAATAACTTTCAGAATCTGCGGAATATATTCTAGTTTCATAATAACATCACCGGAGATTTTGCACGGTGAAACTTTAGGCCCGGGGGGCGTTTTTACGCGGACTTTCGGCAGCCGTCCTCCGCTCTCAAAATTTTTTTCGCAGTTTCACATGCCCATCTTTAAACGACGATTCCCAAGCAACTAAAAGAGTCTAACTATCGCAATAACTTTCAGAATCTGCGGAATATATTCTAGTTTCATAATAACATCACCGGAGATTTTGCACGGTGAAACTTTAGGCCCGGGGGGCGTTTTTACGCGGACTTTCGGCAGCCGTCCTGCGCTCTCAAAATTTTTTTCGCAGTTTCACATGCCCATCTTTAAACGACGATTCCCAAGCAACTAAAAGAGTCTAACTATCGCAATAACTTTCAGAATCTGCGGAATATATTCTAGTTTCATAATAACATCACCGGAGATTTTGCACGGTGAAACTTTAGGCCCGGGGGGCGTTTTTACGCGGACTTTCGGCAGCCGTCCTCCGCTCTCAAAATTTTTTTCGCAGTTTCACATGCCCATCTTCAAACGACGATTCCCAAGCAACTAAAAGAGTCTAACTATCGCAATAACTTTCAGAATCTGCGGAATATATTCTAGTTTCATAATAACATCACCGGAGATTTTGCACGGTGAAACTTTAGGCCCGGGGGGCGTTTTTACGCGGACTTTCGGCAGCCGTCCTGCGCTCTCAAAATTTTTTTCGCAGTTTCACATGCCCATCTTTAAACGACGATTCCCAAGCAACTAAAAGAGTCTAACTATCGCAATAACTTTCAGAATCTGCGGAATATATTCTAGTTTCATAATAACATCACCGGAGATTTTGCACGGTGAAACTTTAGGCCCGGGGGGCGTTTTTACGCGGACTTTCGGCAGCCGTCCTGCGCTCTCAAAATTTTTTTCGCAGTTTCACATGCCCATCTTTAAACGACGATTCCCAAGCAACTAAAAGAGTCTAACTATCGCAATAACTTTCAGAATCTGCGGAATATATTCTAGTTTCATAATAACATCACCGGAGATTTTGCACGGTGAAACTTTAGGCCCGGGGGGCGTTTTTACGCGGACTTTCGGCAGCCGTCCTCCGCTCTCAAAATTTTTTTCGCAGTTTCACATGCCCATCTTCAAACGACGATTCCCAAGCAACTAAAAGAGTCTAACTATCGCAATAACTTTCAGAATCTGCGGAATATATTCTAGTTTCATAATAACATCACCGGAGATTTTGCACGGTGAAACTTTAGGCCCGGGGGGCGTTTTTACGCGGACTTTCGGCAGCCGTCCTGCGCTCTCAAAATTTTTTTCGCAGTTTCACATGCCCATCTTTAAACGACGATTCCCAAGCAACTAAAAGAGTCTAACTATCGCAATAACTTTCAGAATCTGCGGAATATATTCTAGTTTCATAATAACATCACCGGAGATTTTGCACGGTGAAACTTTAGGCCCGGGGGGCGTTTTTACGCGGACTTTCGGCAGCCGTCCTCCGCTCTCAAAATTTTTTTCGCAGTTTCACATGCCCATCTTCAAACGACGATTCCCAAGCAACTAAAAGAGTCTAACTATCGCAATAACTTTCAGAATCTGCGGAATATATTCTAGTTTCATAATAACATCACCGGAGATTTTTGCACGGTGAAACTTTAGGCCCGGGGGGCGTTTTTACGCGGACTTTCGGCAGCCGTCCTGCGCTCTCAAAATTTTTTTCGCAGTTTCACATGCCCATCTTTAAACGACGATTCCCAAGCAACTAAAAGAGTCTAACTATCGCAATAACTTTCAGAATCTGCGGAATATATTCTAGTTTCATAATAACATCACCGGAGATTTTGCACGGTGAAACTTTAGGCCCGGGGGGCGTTTTTACGCGGACTTTCGGCAGCCGTCCTGCGCTCTCAAAATTTTTTTCGCAGTTTCACATGCCCATCTTTAAACGACGATTCCCAAGCAACTAAAAGAGTCTAACTATCGCAATAACTTTCAGAATCTGCGGAATATATTCTAGTTTCATAATAACATCACCGGAGATTTTGCACGGTGAAACTTTAGGCCCGGGGGGCGTTTTTACGCGGACTTTCGGCAGCCGTCCTCCGCTCTCAAAATTTTTTTCGCAGTTTCACATGCCCATCTTCAAACGACGATTCCCAAGCAACTAAAAGAGTCTAACTATCGCAATAACTTTCAGAATCTGCGGAATATATTCTAGTTTCATAATAACATCACCGGAGATTTTGCACGGTGAAACTTTAGGCCCGGGGGGCGTTTTTACGCGGACTTTCGGCAGCCGTCCTGCGCTCTCAAAATTTTTTTCGCAGTTTCACATGCCCATCTTTAAACGACGATTCCCAAGCAACTAAAAGAGTCTAACTATCGCAATAACTTTCAGAATCTGCGGAATATATTCTAGTTTCATAATAACATCACCGGAGATTTTGCACGGTGAAACTTTAGGCCCGGGGGGCGTTTTTACGCGGACTTTCGGCAGCCGTCCTCCGCTCTCAAAATTTTTTTCGCAGTTTCACATGCCCATCTTCAAACGACGATTCCCAAGCAACTAAAAGAGTCTAACTATCGCAATAACTTTCAGAATCTGCGGAATATATTCTAGTTTCATAATAACATCACCGGAGATTTTGCACGGTGAAACTTTAGGCCCGGGGGGCGTTTTTACGCGGACTTTCGGCAGCCGTCCTGCGCTCTCAAAATTTTTTTCGCAGTTTCACATGCCCATCTTTAAACGACGATTCCCAAGCAACTAAAAGAGTCTAACTATCGCAATAACTTTCAGAATCTGCGGAATATATTCTAGTTTCATAATAACATCACCGGAGATTTTGCACGGTGAAACTTTAGGCCCGGGGGGCGTTTTTACGCGGACTTTCGGCAGCCGTCCTCCGCTCTCAAAATTTTTTTCGCAGTTTCACATGCCCATCTTTAAACGACGATTCCCAAGCAACTAAAAGAGTCTAACTATCGCAATAACTTTCAGAATCTGCGGAATATATTCTAGTTTCATAATAACATCACCGGAGATTTTGCACGGTGAAACTTTAGGCCCGGGGGGCGTTTTTACGCGGACTTTCGGCAGCCGTCCTGCGCTCTCAAAATTTTTTTCGCAGTTTCACATGCCCATCTTTAAACGACGATTCCCAAGCAACTAAAAGAGTCTAACTATCGCAATAACTTTCAGAATCTGCGGAATATATTCTAGTTTCATAATAACATCACCGGAGATTTTGCACGGTGAAACTTTAGGCCCGGGGGGCGTTTTTACGCGGACTTTCGGCAGCCGTCCTCCGCTCTCAAAATTTTTTTCGCAGTTTCACATGCCCATCTTCAAACGACGATTCCCAAGCAACTAAAAGAGTCTAACTATCGCAATAACTTTCAGAATCTGCGGAATATATTCTAGTTTCATAATAACATCACCGGAGATTTTGCACCGTGAAACTTTAGGCCCGGGGGGCGTTTTTACGCGGACTTTCGGCAGCCGTCCTGCGCTCTCAAAATTTTTTTCGCAGTTTCACATGCCCATCTTTAAACGACGATTCCCAAGCAACTAAAAGAGTCTAACTATCGCAATAACTTTCAGAATCTGCGGAATATATTCTAGTTTCATAATAACATCACCGGAGATTTTGCACGGTGAAACTTTAGGCCCGGGGGGCGTTTTTACGCGGACTTTCGGCAGCCGTCCTGCGCTCTCAAAATTTTTTTCGCAGTTTCACATGCCCATCTTTAAACGACGATTCCCAAGCAACTAAAAGAGTCTAACTATCGCAATAACTTTCAGAATCTGCGGAATATATTCTAGTTTCATAATAACATCACCGGAGATTTTGCACGGTGAAACTTTAGGCCCGGGGGGCGTTTTTACGCGGACTTTCGGCAGCCGTCCTGCGCTCTCAAAACTTTTTTCGCAGTTTCACATGCCCATCTGTAAACGACGATTCCCAAGCAACTAAAAGAGTCTAACTATCGCAATAACTTTCAGAATCTGCGGAATATATTCTAGTTTCATAATAACATCACCGGAGATTTTGCACGGTGAAACTTTAGGCCCGGGGGGCGTTTTTACGCGGACTTTCGGCAGCCGTCCTCCGCTCTCAAAATTTTTTTCGCAGTTTCACATGCCCATCTTCAAACGACGATTCCCAAGCAACTAAAAGAGTCTAACTATCGCAATAACTTTCAGAATCTGCGGAATATATTCTAGTTTCATAATAACATCACCGGAGATTTTGCACGGTGAAACTTTAGGCCCGGGGGGCGTTTTTACGCGGACTTTCGGCAGCCGTCCTGCGCTCTCAAAATTTTTTTCGCAGTTTCACATGCCCATCTTTAAACGACGATTCCCAAGCAACTAGAAGAGTCTAACTATCGCAATAACTTTCAGAATCTGCGGAATATATTCTAGTTTCATAATAACATCACCGGAGATTTTGCACGGTGAAACTTTAGGCCCGGGGGGCGTTTTTACGCGGACTTTCGGCAGCCGTCCTCCGCTCTCAAAATTCTTTTCGCAGTTTCACATGCCCATCTTCAAACGACGATTCCCAAGCAACTAAAAGAGTCTAACTATCGCAATAACTTTCAGAATCTGCGGAATATATTCTAGTTTCATAATAACATCACCGGAGATTTTGCACGGTGAAACTTTAGGCCCGGGGGCGTTTTTACGCGGACTTTCGGCAGCCGTCCTGCGCTCTCAAAATTTTTTTCGCAGTTTCACATGCCCATCTTTAAACGACGATTCCCAAGCAACTAAAAGAGTCTAACTATCGCAATAACTTTCAGAATCTGCGGAATATATTCTAGTTTCATAATAACATCACCGGAGATTTTGCACGGTGAAACTTTAGGCCCGGGGGGCGTTTTTACGCGGACTTTCGGCAGCCGTCCTGCGCTCTCAAAATTTTTTTCGCAGTTTCACATGCCCATCTTCAAACGACGATTCCCAAGCAACTAAAAGAGTCTAACTATCGCAATAACTTTCAGAATCTGCGGAATATATTCTAGTTTCATAATAACATCACCGGAGATTTTGCACGGTGAAACTTTAGGCCCGGGGGGCGTTTTTACGCGGACTTTCGGCAGCCGTCCTCCGCTCTCAAAATTTTTTTCGCAGTTTCACATGCCCATCTTCAAACGACGATTCCCAAGCAACTAAAAGAGTCTAACTATCGCAATAACTTTCAGAATCTGCGGAATATATTCTAGTTTCATAATAACATCACCGGAGATTTTGCACGGTGAAACTTTAGGCCCGGGGGGCGTTTTTACGCGGACTTTCGGCAGCCGTCCTGCGCTCTCAAAATTTTTTTCGCAGTTTCACATGCCCATCTTTAAACGACGATTCCCAAGCAACTAAAAGAGTCTAACTATCGCAATAACTTTCAGAATCTGCGGAATATATTCTAGTTTCATAATAACATCACCGGAGATTTTGCACGGTGAAACTTTAGGCCCGGGGGGCGTTTTTACGCGGACTTTCGGCAGCCGTCCTGCGCTCTCAAAATTTTTTTCGCAGTTTCACATGCCCATCTTCAAACGACGATTCCCAAGCAACTAAAAGAGTCTAACTATCGCAATAACTTTCAGAATCTGCGGAATATATTCTAGTTTCATAATAACATCACCGGAGATTTTGCACGGTGAAACTTTAGGCCCGGGGGGCGTTTTTACGCGGACTTTCGGCAGCCGTCCTGCGCTCTCAAAATTTTTTTCGCAGTTTCACATGCCCATCTTCAAACGACGATTCCCAAGCAACTAAAAGAGTCTAACTATCGCAATAACTTTCAGAATCTGCGGAATATATTCTAGTTTCATAATAACATCACCGGAGATTTTGCACGGTGAAACTTTAGGCCCGGGGGCGTTTTTACGCGGACTTTCGGCAGCCGTCCTGCGCTCTCAAAATTTTTTTCGCAGTTTCACATGCCCATCTTTAAACGACGATTCCCAAGCAACTAAAAGAGTCTAACTATCGCAATAACTTTCAGAATCTGCGGAATATATTCTAGTTTCATAATAACATCACCGGAGATTTTGCACGGTGAAACTTTAGGCCCGGGGGGCGTTTTTACGCGGACTTTCGGCAGCCGTCCTGCGCTCTCAAAATTTTTTTCGCAGTTTCACATGCCCATCTTTAAACGACGATTCCCAAGCAACTAAAAGAGTCTAACTATCGCAATAACTTTCAGAATCTGCGGAATATATTCTAGTTTCATAATAACATCACCGGAGATTTTGCACGGTGAAACTTTAGGCCCGGGGGGCGTTTTTACGCGGACTTTCGGCAGCCGTCCTGCGCTCTCAAAATTTTTTTCGCAGTTTCACATGCCCATCTTTAAACGACGATTCCCAAGCAACTAAAAGAGTCTAACTATCGCAATAACTTTCAGAATCTGCGGAATATATTCTAGTTTCATAATAACATCACCGGAGATTTTGCACGGTGAAACTTTAGGCCCGGGGGGCGTTTTTACGCGGACTTTCGGCAGCCGTCCTGCGCTCTCAAAATTTTTTTCGCAGTTTCACATGCCCATCTTCAAACGACGATTCCCAAGCAACTAAAAGAGTCTAACTATCGCAATAACTTTCAGAATCTGCGGAATATATTCTAGTTTCATAATAACATCACCGGAGATTTTGCACGGTGAAACTTTAGGCCCGGGGGGCGTTTTTACGCGGACTTTCGGCAGCCGTCCTGCGCTCTCAAAATTTTTTTCGCAGTTTCACATGCCCATCTTTAAACGACGATTCCCAAGCAACTAAAAGAGTCTAACTATCGCAATAACTTTCAGAATCTGCGGAATATATTCTAGTTTCATAATAACATCACCGGAGATTTTGCACGGTGAAACTTTAGGCCCGGGGGGCGTTTTTACGCGGACTTTCGGCAGCCGTCCTGCGCTCTCAAAATTTTTTTCGCAGTTTCACATGCCCATCTTTAAACGACGATTCCCAAGCAACTAAAAGAGTCTAACTATCGCAATAACTTTCAGAATCTGCGGAATATATTCTAGTTTCATAATAACATCACCGGAGATTTTGCACGGTGAAACTTTAGGCCCGGGGGGCGTTTTTACGCGGACTTTCGGCAGCCGTCCTCCGCTCTCAAAATTTTTTTCGCAGTTTCACATGCCCATCTTTAAACGACGATTCCCAAGCAACTAAAAGAGTCTAACTATCGCAATAACTTTCAGAATCTGCGGAATATATTCTAGTTTCATAATAACATCACCGGAGATTTTGCACGGTGAAACTTTAGGCCCGGGGGGCGTTTTTACGCGGACTTTCGGCAGCCGTCCTGCGCTCTCAAAATTTTTTTCGCAGTTTCACATGCCCATCTTGAAACGACGATTCCCAAGCAACTAAAAGAGTCTAACTATCGCAATAACTTTCAGAATCTGCGGAATATATTCTAGTTTCATAATAACATCACCGGAGATTTTGCACGGTGAAACTTTAGGCCCGGGGGGCGTTTTTACGCGGACTTTCGGCAGCCGTCCTGCGCTCTCAAAATTTTTTTCGCAGTTTCACATGCCCATCTTTAAACGACGATTCCCAAGCAACTAAAAGAGTCTAACTATCGCAATAACTTTCAGAATCTGCGGAATATATTCTAGTTTCATAATAACATCACCGGAGATTTTGCACGGTGAAACTTTAGGCCCGGGGGGCGTTTTTACGCGGACTTTCGGCAGCCGTCCTGCGCTCTCAAAATTTTTTTCGCAGTTTCACATGCCCATCTTTAAACGACGATTCCCAAGCAACTAAAAGAGTCTAACTATCGCAATAACTTTCAGAATCTGCGGAATATATTCTAGTTTCATAATAACATCACCGGAGATTTTGCACGGTGAAACTTTAGGCCCGGGGGGCGTTTTTACGCGGACTTTCGGCAGCCGTCCTGCGCTCTCAAAATTTTTTTCGCAGTTTCACATGCCCATCTTTAAACGACGATTCCCAAGCAACTAAAAGAGTCTAACTATCGCAATAACTTTCAGAATCTGCGGAATATATTCTAGTTTCATAATAACATCACCGGAGATTTTGCACGGTGAAACTTTAGGCCCGGGGGGCGTTTTTACGCGGACTTTCGGCAGCCGTCCTCCGCTCTCAAAATTTTTTTCGCAGTTTCACATGCCCATCTTCAAACGACGATTCCCAAGCAACTAAAAGAGTCTAACTATCGCAATAACTTTCAGAATCTGCGGAATATATTCTAGTTTCATAATAACATCACCGGAGATTTTGCACGGTGAAACTTTAGGCCCGGGGGGCGTTTTTACGCGGACTTTCGGCAGCCGTCCTGCGCTCTCAAAATTTTTTTCGCAGTTTCACATGCCCATCTTTAAACGACGATTCCCAAGCAACTAAAAGAGTCTAACTATCGCAATAACTTTCAGAATCTGCGGAATATATTCTAGTTTCATAATAACATCACCGGAGATTTTGCACGGTGAAACTTTAGGCCCGGGGGGCGTTTTTACGCGGACTTTCGGCAGCCGTCCTCCGCTCTCAAAATTTTTTTCGCAGTTTCACATGCCCATCTTTAAACGACGATTCCCAAGCAACTAAAAGAGTCTAACTATCGCAATAACTTTCAGAATCTGCGGAATATATTCTAGTTTCATAATAACATCACCGGAGATTTTGCACGGTGAAACTTTAGGCCCGGGGGGCGTTTTTACGCGGACTTTCGGCAGCCGTCCTCCGCTCTCAAAATTTTTTTCGCAGTTTCACATGCCCATCTTTAAACGACGATTCCCAAGCAACTAAAAGAGTCTAACTATCGCAATAACTTTCAGAATCTGCGGAATATATTCTAGTTTCATAATAACATCACCGGAGATTTTGCACGGTGAAACTTTAGGCCCGGGGGGCGTTTTTACGCGGACTTTCGGCAGCCGTCCTGCGCTCTCAAAATTTTTTTCGCAGTTTCACATGCCCATCTTTAAACGACGATTCCCAAGCAACTAAAAGAGTCTAACTATCGCAATAACTTTCAGAATCTGCGGAATATATTCTAGTTTCATAATAACATCACCGGAGATTTTGCACGGTGAAACTTTAGGCCCGGGGGGCGTTTTTACGCGGACTTTCGGCAGCCCGTCCTGCGCTCTCAAAATTTTTTTCGCAGTTTCACATGCCCATCTTTAAACGACGATTCCCAAGCAACTAAAAGAGTCTAACTATCGCAATAACTTTCAGAATCTGCGGAATATATTCTAGTTTCATAATAACATCACCGGAGATTTTGCACGGTGAAACTTTAGGCCCGGGGGGCGTTTTTACGCGGACTTTCGGCAGCCGTCCTGCGCTCTCAAAATTTTTTTCGCAGTTTCACATGCCCATCTTTAAACGACGATTCCCAAGCAACTAAAAGAGTCTAACTATCGCAATAACTTTCAGAATCTGCGGAATATATTCTAGTTTCATAATAACATCACCGGAGATTTTGCACGGTGAAACTTTAGGCCCGGGGGGCGTTTTTACGCGGACTTTCGGCAGCCGTCCTGCGCTCTCAAAATTTTTTTCGCAGTTTCACATGCCCATCTTTAACGACGATTCCCAAGCAACTAAAAGAGTCTAACTATCGCAATAACTTTCAGAATCTGCGGAATATATTCTAGTTTCATAATAACATCACCGGAGATTTTGCACGGTGAAACTTTAGGCCCGGGGGGCGTTTTTACGCGGACTTTCGGCAGCCGTCCTCCTCTCGCTCTCAAAATTTTTTTCGCAGTTTCACATGCCCATCTTCAAACGACGATTCCCAAGCAACTAAAAGAGTCTAACTATCGCAATAACTTTCAGAATCTGCGGAATATATTCTAGTTTCATAATAACATCACCGGAGATTTTGCACGGTGAAACTTTAGGCCCGGGGGGCGTTTTTACGCGGACTTTCGGCAGCCGTCCTGCGCTCTCAAAATTTTTTTCGCAGTTTCACATGCCCATCTTCAAACGACGATTCCCAAGCAACTAAAAGAGTCTAACTATCGCAATAACTTTCAGAATCTGCGGAATATATTCTAGTTTCATAATAACATCACCGGAGATTTTGCACGGTGAAACTTTAGGCCCGGGGGGCGTTTTTACGCGGACTTTCGGCAGCCGTCCTCCGCTCTCAAAATTTTTTTCGCAGTTTCACATGCCCATCTTCAAACGACGATTCCCAAGCAACTAAAAGAGTCTAACTATCGCAATAACTTTCAGAATCTGCGGAATATATTCTAGTTTCATAATAACATCACCGGAGATTTTGCACGGTGAAACTTTAGGCCCGGGGGGCGTTTTTACGCGGACTTTCGGCAGCCGTCCTGCGCTCTCAAAATTTTTTTCGCAGTTTCACATGCCCATCTTTAAACGACGATTCCCAAGCAACTAAAAGAGTCTAACTATCGCAATAACTTTCAGAATCTGCGGAATATATTCTAGTTTCATAATAACATCACCGGAGATTTTGCACGGTGAAACTTTAGGCCCGGGGGGCGTTTTTACGCGGACTTTCGGCAGCCGTCCTGCGCTCTCAAAATTTTTTTTCGCAGTTTCACATGCCCATCTTTAAACGACGATTCCCAAGCAACTAAAAGAGTCTAACTATCGCAATAACTTTCAGAATCTGCGGAATATATTCTAGTTTCATAATAACATCACCGGAGATTTTGCACGGTGAAACTTTAGGCCCGGGGGGCGTTTTTTACGCGGACTTTCGGCAGCCGTCCTGCGCTCTCAAAATTTTTTTCGCAGTTTCACATGCCCATCTTAAACGACGATTCCCAAGCAACTAAAAGAGTCTAACTATCGCAATAACTTTCAGAATCTGCGGAATATATTCTAGTTTCATAATAACATCACCGGAGATTTTGCACGGTGAAACTTTAGGCCCGGGGGGCGTTTTTACGCGGACTTTCGGCAGCCGTCCTGCGCTCTCAAAATTTTTTTCGCAGTTTCACATGCCCATCTTTAAACGACGATTCCCAAGCAACTAAAAGAGTCTAACTATCGCAATAACTTTCAGAATCTGCGGAATATATTCTAGTTTCATAATAACATCACCGGAGATTTTGCACGGTGAAACTTTAGGCCCGGGGGGCGTTTTTACGCGGACTTTCGGCAGCCGTCCTGCGCTCTCAAAATTTTTTTCGCAGTTTCACATGCCCATCTTTAAACGACGATTCCCAAGCAACTAAAAGAGTCTAACTATCGCAATAACTTTCAGAATCTGCGGAATATATTCTAGTTTCATAATAACATCACCGGAGATTTTGCACGGTGAAACTTTAGGCCCGGGGGGCGTTTTTACGCGGACTTTCGGCAGCCGTCCTGCGCTCTCAAAATTTTTTTCGCAGTTTCACATGCCCATCTTTAAACGACGATTCCCAAGCAACTAAAAGAGTCTAACTATCGCAATAACTTTCAGAATCTGCGGAATATATTCTAGTTTCATAATAACATCACCGGAGATTTTGCACGGTGAAACTTTAGGCCCGGGGGGCGTTTTTACGCGGACTTTCGGCAGCCGTCCTGCGCTCTCAAAATTTTTTTCGCAGTTTCACATGCCCATCTTTAAACGACGATTCCCAAGCAACTAAAAGAGTCTAACTATCGCAATAACTTTCAGAATCTGCGGAATATATTCTAGTTTCATAATAACATCACCGGAGATTTTGCACGGTGAAACTTTAGGCCCGGGGGGCGTTTTTACGCGGACTTTCGGCAGCCGTCCTCCGCTCTCAAAATTTTTTTCGCAGTTTCACATGCCCATCTTTAAACGACGATTCCCAAGCAACTAAAAGAGTCTAACTATCGCAATAACTTTCAGAATCTGCGGAATATATTCTAGTTTCATAATAACATCACCGGAGATTTTGCACGGTGAAACTTTAGGCCCGGGGGGCGTTTTTACGCGGACTTTCGGCAGCCGTCCTCCGCTCTCAAAATTTTTTTCGCAGTTTCACATGCCCATCTTCAAACGACGATTCCCAAGCAACTAAAAGAGTCTAACTATCGCAATAACTTTCAGAATCTGCGGAATATATTCTAGTTTCATAATAACATCACCGGAGATTTTGCACGGTGAAACTTTAGGCCCGGGGGGCGTTTTTACGCGGACTTTCGGCAGCCGTCCTGCCGCTCTCAAAATTTTTTTCGCAGTTTCACATGCCCATCTTTAAACGACGATTCCCAAGCAACTAAAAGAGTCTAACTATCGCAATAACTTTCAGAATCTGCGGAATATATTCTAGTTTCATAATAACATCACCGGAGATTTTGCACGGTGAAACTTTAGGCCCGGGGGGCGTTTTTACGCGGACTTTCGGCAGCCGTCCTGCGCTCTCAAAATTTTTTTCGCAGTTTCACATGCCCATCTTTAAACGACGATTCCCAAGCAACTAAAAGAGTCTAACTATCGCAATAACTTTCAGAATCTGCGGAATATATTCTAGTTTCATAATAACATCACCGGAGATTTTGCACGGTGAAACTTTAGGCCCGGGGGGCGTTTTTACGCGGACTTTCGGCAGCCGTCCTGCGCTCTCAAAATTTTTTTCGCAGTTTCACATGCCCATCTTTAAACGACGATTCCCAAGCAACTAAAAGAGTCTAACTATCGCAATAACTTTCAGAATCTGCGGAATATATTCTAGTTTCATAATAACATCACCGGAGATTTTGCACGGTGAAACTTTAGGCCCGGGGGGCGTTTTTACGCGGACTTTCGGCAGCCGTCCTCCGCTCTCAAAATTTTTTTCGCAGTTTCACATGCCCATCTTCAAACGACGATTCCCAAGCAACTAAAAGAGTCTAACTATCGCAATAACTTTCAGAATCTGCGGAATATATTCTAGTTTCATAATAACATCACCGGAGATTTTGCACGGTGAAACTTTAGGCCCGGGGGGCGTTTTTACGCGGACTTTCGGCAGCCGTCCTGCCGCTCTCAAAATTTTTTTCGCAGTTTCACATGCCCATCTTTAAACGACGATTCCCAAGCAACTAAAAGAGTCTAACTATCGCAATAACTTTCAGAATCTGCGGAATATATTCTAGTTTCATAATAACATCACCGGAGATTTTGCACGGTGAAACTTTAGGCCCGGGGGGCGTTTTTACGCGGACTTTCGGCAGCCGTCCTCCGCTCTCAAAATTTTTTTCGCAGTTTCACATGCCCATCTTCAAACGACGATTCCCAAGCAACTAAAAGAGTCTAACTATCGCAATAACTTTCAGAATCTGCGGAATATATTCTAGTTTCATAATAACATCACCGGAGATTTTGCACGGTGAAACTTTAGGCCCGGGGGGCGTTTTTACGCGGACTTTCGGCAGCCGTCCTGCGCTCTCAAAATTTTTTTCGCAGTTTCACATGCCCATCTTTAAACGACGATTCCCAAGCAACTAAAAGAGTCTAACTATCGCAATAACTTTCAGAATCTGCGGAATATATTCTAGTTTCATAATAACATCACCGGAGATTTGCACGGTGAAACTTTAGGCCCGGGGGGCGTTTTTACGCGGACTTTCGGCAGCCGTCCTCCGCTCTCAAAATTTTTTTCGCAGTTTCACATGCCCATCTTTAAACGACGATTCCCAAGCAACTAAAAGAGTCTAACTATCGCAATAACTTTCAGAATCTGCGGAATATATTCTAGTTTCATAATAACATCACCGGAGATTTTGCACGGTGAAACTTTAGGCCCGGGGGGCGTTTTTACGCGGACTTTCGGCAGCCGTCCTGCGCTCTCAAAATTTTTTTCGCAGTTTCACATGCCCATCTTTAAACGACGATTCCCAAGCAACTAAAAGAGTCTAACTATCGCAATAACTTTCAGAATCTGCGGAATATATTCTAGTTTCATAATAACATCACCGGAGATTTTGCACGGTGAAACTTTAGGCCCGGGGGGCGTTTTTACGCGGACTTTCGGCAGCCGTCCTCCGCTCTCAAAATTTTTTTCGCAGTTTCACATGCCCATCTTCAAACGACGATTCCCAAGCAACTAAAAGAGTCTAACTATCGCAATAACTTTCAGAATCTGCGGAATATATTCTAGTTTCATAATAACATCACCGGAGATTTTGCACGGTGAAACTTTAGGCCCGGGGGGCGTTTTTACGCGGACTTTCGGCAGCCGTCCTGCGCTCTCAAAATTTTTTTTCGCAGTTTCACATGCCCATCTTTAAACGACGATTCCCAAGCAACTAAAAGAGTCTAACTATCGCAATAACTTTCAGAATCTGCGGAATATATTCTAGTTTCATAATAACATCACCGGAGATTTTGCACGGTGAAACTTTAGGCCCGGGGGGCGTTTTTACGCGGACTTTCGGCAGCCGTCCTGCGCTCTCAAAATTTTTTTCGCAGTTTCACATGCCCATCTTTAAACGACGATTCCCAAGCAACTAAAAGAGTCTAACTATCGCAATAACTTTCAGAATCTGCGGAATATATTCTAGTTTCATAATAACATCACCGGAGATTTTGCACGGTGAAACTTTAGGCCCGGGGGGCGTTTTTACGCGGACTTTCGGCAGCCGTCCTGCGCTCTCAAAATTTTTTTCGCAGTTTCACATGCCCATCTTTAAACGACGATTCCCAAGCAACTAAAAGAGTCTAACTATCGCAATAACTTTCAGAATCTGCGGAATATATTCTAGTTTCATAATAACATCACCGGAGATTTTGCACGGTGAAACTTTAGGCCCGGGGGGCGTTTTTACGCGGACTTTCGGCAGCCGTCCTCCGCTCTCAAAATTTTTTTCGCAGTTTCACATGCCCATCTTCAAACGACGATTCCCAAGCAACTAAAAGAGTCTAACTATCGCAATAACTTTCAGAATCTGCGGAATATATTCTAGTTTCATAATAACATCACCGGAGATTTTGCACGGTGAAACTTTAGGCCCGGGGGGCGTTTTTACGCGGACTTTCGGCAGCCGTCCTGCGCTCTCAAAATTTTTTTCGCAGTTTCACATGCCCATCTTTAAACGACGATTCCCAAGCAACTAAAAGAGTCTAACTATCGCAATAACTTTCAGAATCTGCGGAATATATTCTAGTTTCATAATAACATCACCGGAGATTTTGCACGGTGAAACTTTAGGCCCGGGGGGCGTTTTTACGCGGACTTTCGGCAGCCGTCCTCCGCTCTCAAAATTTTTTTCGCAGTTTCACATGCCCATCTTTAAACGACGATTCCCAAGCAACTAAAAGAGTCTAACTATCGCAATAACTTTCAGAATCTGCGGAATATATTCTAGTTTCATAATAACATCACCGGAGATTTTGCACGGTGAAACTTTAGGCCCGGGGGGCGTTTTTACGCGGACTTTCGGCAGCCGTCCTCCGCTCTCAAAATTTTTTTCGCAGTTTCACATGCCCATCTTCAAACGACGATTCCCAAGCAACTAAAAGAGTCTAACTATCGCAATAACTTTCAGAATCTGCGGAATATATTCTAGTTTCATAATAACATCACCGGAGATTTTGCACGGTGAAACTTTAGGCCCGGGGGGCGTTTTTACGCGGACTTTCGGCAGCCGTCCTGCGCTCTCAAAATTTTTTTCGCAGTTTCACATGCCCATCTTTAAACGACGATTCCCAAGCAACTAAAAGAGTCTAACTATCGCAATAACTTTCAGAATCTGCGGAATATATTCTAGTTTCATAATAACATCACCGGAGATTTTGCACGGTGATACTTTAGGCCCGGGGGGCGTTTTTACGCGGACTTTCGGCAGCCGTCCTGCGCTCTCAAAATTTTTTTCGCAGTTTCACATGCCCATCTTCAAACGACGATTCCCAAGCAACTAAAAGAGTCTAACTATCGCAATAACTTTCAGAATCTGCGGAATATATTCTAGTTTCATAATAACATCACCGGAGATTTTGCACGGTGAAACTTTAGGCCCGGGGGGCGTTTTTACGCGGACTTTCGGCAGCCGTCCTGCGCTCTCAAAATTTTTTTCGCAGTTTCACATGCCCATCTTCAAACGACGATTCCCAAGCAACTAAAAGAGTCTAACTATCGCAATAACTTTCAGAATCTGCGGAATATATTCTAGTTTCATAATAACATCACCGGAGATTTTGCACGGTGAAACTTTAGGCCCGGGGGGCGTTTTTACGCGGACTTTCGGCAGCCGTCCTCCGCTCTCAAAATTTTTTTCGCAGTTTCACATGCCCATCTTCAAACGACGATTCCCAAGCAACTAAAAGAGTCTAACTATCGCAATAACTTTCAGAATCTGCGGAATATATTCTAGTTTCATAATAACATCACCGGAGATTTTGCACGGTGAAACTTTAGGCCCGGGGGGAGTTTTTACGCGGACTTTCGGCAGCCGTCCTCCGCTCTCAAAATTTTTTTCGCAGTTTCACATGCCCATCTTTAAACGACGATTCCCAAGCAACTAAAAGAGTCTAACTATCGCAATAACTTTCAGAATCTGCGGAATATATTCTAGTTTCATAATAACATCACCGGAGATTTTGCACGGTGAAACTTTAGGCCCGGGGGGCGTTTTTACGCGGACTTTCGGCAGCCGTCCTGCGCTCTCAAAATTTTTTTCGCAGTTTCACATGCCCATCTTTAAACGACGATTCCCAAGCAACTAAAAGAGTCTAACTATCGCAATAACTTTCAGAATCTGCGGAATATATTCTAGTTTCATAATAACATCACCGGAGATTTTGCACGGTGAAACTTTAGGCCCGGGGGGCGTTTTTACGCGGACTTTCGGCAGCCGTCCTGCGCTCTCAAAATTTTTTTCGCAGTTTCACATGCCCATCTTCAAACGACGATTCCCAAGCAACTAAAAGAGTCTAACTATCGCAATAACTTTCAGAATCTGCGGAATATATTCTAGTTTCATAATAACATCACCGGAGATTTTGCACGGTGAAACTTTAGGCCCGGGGGGCGTTTTTACGCGGACTTTCGGCAGCCGTCCTGCGCTCTCAAAATTTTTTTCGCAGTTTCACATGCCCATCTTTAAACGACGATTCCCAAGCAACTAAAAGAGTCTAACTATCGCAATAACTTTCAGAATCTGCGGAATATATTCTAGTTTCATAATAACATCACCGGAGATTTTGCACGGTGAAACTTTAGGCCCGGGGGGCGTTTTTACGCGGACTTTCGGCAGCCGTCCTGCGCTCTCAAAATTT
This sequence comes from Salticus scenicus, assembly GCA_963930645.1. Lineage (NCBI taxonomy): Eukaryota > Metazoa > Arthropoda > Arachnida > Araneae > Salticidae > Salticus > Salticus scenicus. Next base: position 17,554 of record CAWVNO010000053.1, read on the forward strand.
TTTTCGCAGTTTCACATGCCCATCTTTAAACGACGATTCCCAAGCAACTAAAAGAGTCTAACTATCGCAATAACTTTCAGAATCTGCGGAATATATTCTAGTTTCATAATAACATCACCGGAGATTTTGCACGGTGAAACTTTAGGCCCGGGGGGCGTTTTTACGCGGACTTTCGGCAGCCGTCCTGCGCTCTCAAAATTTTTTTCGCAGTTTCACATGCCCATCTTTAAACGACGATTCCCAAGCAACTAAAAGAGTCTAACTATCGCAATAACTTTCAGAATCTGCGGAATATATTCTAGTTTCATAATAACATCACCGGAGATTTTGCACGGTGAAACTTTAGGCCCGGGGGGCGTTTTTACGCGGACTTTCGGCAGCCGTCCTCCGCTCTCAAAATTTTTTTCGCAGTTTCACATGCCCATCTTCAAACGACGATTCCCAAGCAACTAAAAGAGTCTAACTATCGCAATAACTTTCAGAATCTGCGGAATATATTCTAGTTTCATAATAACATCACCGGAGATTTTGCACGGTGAAACTTTAGGCCCGGGGGGCGTTTTTACGCGGACTTTCGGCAGCCGTCCTGCGCTCTCAAAATTTTTTTCGCAGTTTCACATGCCCATCTTTAAACGACGATTCCCAAGCAACTAAAAGAGTCTAACTATCGCAATAACTTTCAGAATCTGCGGAATATATTCTAGTTTCATAATAACATCACCGGAGATTTTGCACGGTGAAACTTTAGGCCCGGGGGGCGTTTTTACGCGGACTTTCGGCAGCCGTCCTGCGCTCTCAAAATTTTTTTCGCAGTTTCACATGCCCATCTTCAAACGACGATTCCCAAGCAACTAAAAGAGTCTAACTATCGCAATAACTTTCAGAATCTGCGGAATATATTCTAGTTTCATAATAACATCACCGGAGATTTTGCACGGTGAAACTTTAGGCCCGGGGGGCGTTTTTACGCGGACTTTCGGCAGCCGTCCTGCGCTCTCAAAATTTTTTTCGCAGTTTCACATGCCCATCTTTAAACGACGATTCCCAAGCAACTAAAAGAGTCTAACTATCGCAATAACTTTCAGAATCTGCGGAATATATTCTAGTTTCATAATAACATCACCGGAGATTTTGCACGGTGAAACTTTAGGCCCGGGGGGCGTTTTTACGCGGACTTTCGGCAGCCGTCCTCCGCTCTCAAAATTTTTTTCGCAGTTTCACATGCCCATCTTCAAACGACGATTCCCAAGCAACTAAAAGAGTCTAACTATCGCAATAACTTTCAGAATCTGCGGAATATATTCTAGTTTCATAATAACATCACCGGAGATTTTGCACGGTGAAACTTTAGGCCCGGGGGGCGATTTTACGCGGACTTTCGGCAGCCGTCCTGCGCTCTCAAAATTTTTTTCGCAGTTTCACATGCCCATCTTTAAACGACGATTCCCAAGCAACTAAAAGAGTCTAACTATCGCAATAACTTTCAGAATCTGCGGAATATATTCTAGTTTCATAATAACATCACCGGAGATTTTGCACGGTGAAACTTTAGGCCCGGGGGGCGTTTTTACGCGGACTTTCGGCAGCCGTCCTCCGCTCTCAAAATTTTTTTCGCAGTTTCACATGCCCATCTTTAAACGACGATTCCCAAGCAACTAAAAGAGTCTAACTATCGCAATAACTTTCAGAATCTGCGGAATATATTCTAGTTTCATAATAACATCACCGGAGATTTTGCACGGTGAAACTTTAGGCCCGGGGGGCGTTTTTACGCGGACTTTCGGCAGCCGTCCTCCGCTCTCAAAATTTTTTTCGCAGTTTCACATGCCCATCTTCAAACGACGATTCCCAAGCAACTAAAAGAGTCTAACTATCGCAATAACTTTCAGAATCTGCGGAATATATTCTAGTTTCATAATAACATCACCGGAGATTTTGCACGGTGAAACTTTAGGCCCGGGGGGCGTTTTTACGCGGACTTTCGGCAGCCGTCCTCCGCTCTCAAAATTTTTTTCGCAGTTTCACATGCCCATCTTCAAACGACGATTCCCAAGCAACTAAAAGAGTCTAACTATCGCAATAACTTTCAGAATCTGCGGAATATATTCTAGTTTCATAATAACATCACCGGAGATTTTGCACGGTGAAACTTTAGGCCCGGGGGGCGTTTTTACGCGGACTTTCGGCAGCCGTCCTGCGCTCTCAAAATTTTTTTCGCAGTTTCACATGCCCATCTTTAAACGACGATTCCCAAGCAACTAAAAGAGTCTAACTATCGCAATAACTTTCAGAATCTGCGGAATATATTCTAGTTTCATAATAACATCACCGGAGATTTTGCACGGTGAAACTTTAGGCCCGGGGGGCGTTTTTACGCGGACTTTCGGCAGCCGTCCTGCGCTCTCAAAATTTTTTTCGCAGTTTCACATGCCCATCTTTAAACGACGATTCCCAAGCAACTAAAAGAGTCTAACTATCGCAATAACTTTCAGAATCTGCGGAATATATTCTAGTTTCATAATAACATCACCGGAGATTATGCACGGTGAAACTTTAGGCCCGGGGGGCGTTTTTACGCGGACTTTCGGCAGCCGTCCTCCGCTCTCAAAATTTTTTTCGCAGTTTCACATGCCCATCTTTAAACGACGATTCCCAAGCAACTAAAAGAGTCTAACTATCGCAATAACTTTCAGAATCTGCGGAATATATTCTAGTTTCATAATAACATCACCGGAGATTTTGCACGGTGAAACTTTAGGCCCGGGGGGCGTTTTTACGCGGACTTTCGGCAGCCGTCCTCCGCTCTCAAAATTTTTTTCGCAGTTTCACATGCCCATCTTCAAACGACGATTCCCAAGCAACTAAAAGAATCTAACTATCGCAATAACTTTCAGAATCTGCGGAATATATTCTAGTTTCATAATAACATCACCGGAGATTTTGCACGGTGAAACTTTAGGCCCGGGGGGCGTTTTTACGCGGACTTTCGGCAGCCGTCCTGCGCTCTCAAAATTTTTTTCGCAGTTTCACATGCCCATCTTTAAACGACGATTCCCAAGCAACTAAAAGAGTCTAACTATCGCAATAACTTTCAGAATCTGCGGAATATATTCTAGTTTCATAATAACATCACCGGAGATTTTGCACGGTGAAACTTTAGGCCCGGGGGGCGTTTTTACGCGGACTTTCGGCAGCCGTCCTCCGCTCTCAAAATTTTTTTCGCAGCTTCACATGCCCATCTTCAAACGACGATTCCCAAGCAACTAAAAGAGTCTAACTATCGCAATAACTTTCAGAATCTGCGGAATATATTCTAGTTTCATAATAACATCACCGGAGATTTTGCACGGTGAAACTTTAGGCCCGGGGGGCGTTTTTACGCGGACTTTCGGCAGCCGTCCTCCGCTCTCAAAATTTTTTTCGCAGTTTCACATGCCCATCTTTAAACGACGATTCCCAAGCAACTAAAAGAGTCTAACTATCGCAATAACTTTCAGAATCTGCGGAATATATTCTAGTTTCATAATAACATCACCGGAGATTTTGCACGGTGAAACTTTAGGCCCGGGGGGCGTTTTTACGCGGACTTTCGGCAGCCGTCCTCCGCTCTCAAAATTTTTTTCGCAGTTTCACATGCCCATCTTCAAACGACGATTCCCAAGCAACTAAAAGAGTCTAACTATCGCAATAACTTTCAGAATCTGCGGAATATATTCTAGTTTCATAATAACATCACCGGAGATTTTGCACGGTGAAACTTTAGGCCCGGGGGCTGTTTTTACGCGGACTTTCGGCAGCCGTCCTGCGCTCTCAAAATTTTTTTCGCAGTTTCACATGCCCATCTTTAAACGACGATTCCCAAGCAACTAAAAGAGTCTAACTATCGCAATAACTTTCAGAATCTGCGGAATATATTCTAGTTTCATAATAACATCACCGGAGATTTTGCACGGTGAAACTTTAGGCCCGGGGGGCGTTTTTACGCGGACTTTCGGCAGCCGTCCTGCGCTCTCAAAATTTTTTTCGCAGTTTCACATGCCCATCTTTAAACGACGATTCCCAAGCAACTAAAAGAGTCTAACTATCGCAATAACTTTCAGAATCTGCGGAATATATTCTAGTTTCATAATAACATCACCGGAGATTTTGCACGGTGAAACTTTAGGCCCGGGGGGCGTTTTTACGCGGACTTTCGGCAGCCGTCCTCCGCTCTCAAAATTTTTTTCGCAGTTTCACATGCCCATCTTCAAACGACGATTCCCAAGCAACTAAAAGAGTCTAACTATCGCAATAACTTTCAGAATCTGCGGAATATATTCTAGTTTCATAATAACATCACCGGAGATTTTGCACGGTGAAACTTTAGGCCCGGGGGGCGTTTTTAAGCGGACTTTCGGCAGCCGTCCTGCGCTCTCAAAATTTTTTTCGCAGTTTCACATGCCCATCTTTAAACGACGATTCCCAAGCAACTAAAAGAGTCTAACTATCGCAATAACTTTCAGAATCTGCGGAATATATTCTAGTTTCATAATAACATCACCGGAGATTTTGCACGGTGAAACTTTAGGCCCGGGGGGCGTTTTTACGCGGACTTTCGGCAGCCGTCCTGCGCTCTCAAAATTTTTTTCGCAGTTTCACATGCCCATCTTTAAACGACGATTCCCAAGCAACTAAAAGAGTCTAACTATCGCAATAACTTTCAGAATCTGCGGAATATATTCTAGTTTCATAATAACATCACCGGAGATTTTGCACGGTGAAACTTTAGGCCCGGGGGGCGTTTTTACGCGGACTTTCGGCAGCCGTCCTCCGCTCTCAAAATTTTTTTCGCAGTTTCACATGCCCATCTTCAAACGACGATTCCCAAGCAACTAAAAGAGTCTAACTATCGCAATAACTTTCAGAATCTGCGGAATATATTCTAGTTTCATAATAACATCACCGGAGATTTTGCACGGTGAAACTTTAGGCCCGGGGGGCGTTTTTACGCGGACTTTCGGCAGCCGTCCTGCGCTCTCAAAATTTTTTTCGCAGTTTCACATGCCCATCTTTAAACGACGATTCCCAAGCAACTAAAAGAGTCTAACTATCGCAATAACTTTCAGAATCTGCGGAATATATTCTAGTTTCATAATAACATCACCGGAGATTTTGCACGGTGAAACTTTAGGCCCGGGGGGCGTTTTTACGCGGACTTTCGGTAGCCGTCCTCCGCTCTCAAAATTTTTTTCGCAGTTTCACATGCCCATCTTCAAACGACGATTCCCAAGCAACTAAAAGAGTCTAACTATCGCAATAACTTTCAGAATCTGCGGAATATATTCTAGTTTCATAATAACATCACCGGAGATTTTGCACGGTGAAACTTTAGGCCCGGGGGGCGTTTTTACGCGGACTTTCGGCAGCCGTCCTGCGCTCTCAAAATTTTTTTCGCAGTTTCACATGCCCATCTTTAAACGACGATTCCCAAGCAACTAAAAGAGTCTAACTATCGCAATAACTTTCAGAATCTGCGGAATATATTCTAGTTTCATAATAACATCACCGGAGATTTTGCACGGTGAAACTTTAGGCCCGGGGGGCGTTTTTACGCGGACTTTCGGCAGCCGTCCTGCGCTCTCAAAATTTTTTTCGCAGTTTCACATGCCCATCTTCAAACGACGATTCCCAAGCAACTAAAAGAGTCTAACTATCGCAATAACTTTCAGAATCTGCGGAATATATTCTAGTTTCATAATAACATCACCGGAGATTTTGCACGGTGAAACTTTAGGCCCGGGGGGCGTTTTTACGCGGACTTTCGGCAGCCGTCCTGCGCTCTCAAAATTTTTTTCGCAGTTTCACATGCCCATCTTTAAACGACGATTCCCAAGCAACTAAAAGAGTCTAACTATCGCAATAACTTTCAGAATCTGCGGAATATATTCTAGTTTCATAATAACATCACCGGAGATTTTGCACGGTGAAACTTTAGGCCCGGGGGGCGTTTTTACGCGGACTTTCGGCAGCCGTCCTGCGCTCTCAAAATTTTTTTCGCAGTTTCACATGCCCATCTTTAAACGACGATTCCCAAGCAACTAAAAGAGTCTAACTATCGCAATAACTTTCAGAATCTGCGGAATATATTCTAGTTTCATAATAACTTCACCGGAGATTTTGCACGGTGAAACTTTAGGCCCGGGGGGCGTTTTTACGCGGACTTTCGGCAGCCGTCCTCCGCTCTCAAAATTTTTTTCGCAGTTTCACATGCCCATCTTTAAACGACGATTCCCAAGCAACTAAAAGAGTCTAACTATCGCAATAACTTTCAGAATCTGCGGAATATATTCTAGTTTCATAATAACATCACCGGAGATTTTGCACGGTGAAACTTTAGGCCCGGGGGGCGTTTTTACGCGGACTTTCGGCAGCCGTCCTCCGCTCTCAAAATTTTTTTCGCAGTTTCACATGCCCATCTTCAAACGACGATTCCCAAGCAACTAAAAGAGTCTAACTATCGCAATAACTTTCAGAATCTGCGGAATATATTCTAGTTTCATAATAACATCACCGGAGATTTTGCACGGTGAAACTTTAGGCCCGGGGGGCGTTTTTACGCAGACTTTCGGCAGCCGTCCTGCGCTCTCAAAATTTTTTTCGCAGTTTCACATGCCCATCTTTAAACGACGATTCCCAAGCAACTAAAAGAGTCTAACTATCGCAATAACTTTCAGAATCTGCGGAATATATTCTAGTTTCATAATAACATCACCGGAGATTTTGCACGGTGAAACTTTAGGCCCGGGGGGCGTTTTTACGCGGACTTTCGGCAGCCGTCCTGCGCTCTCAAAATTTTTTTCGCAGTTTCACATGCCCATCTTTAAACGACGATTCCCAAGCAACTAAAAGAGTCTAACTATCGCAATAACTTTCAGAATCTGCGGAATATATTCTAGTTTCATAATAACATCACCGGAGATTTTGCACGGTGAAACTTTAGGCCCGGGGGGCGTTTTTACGCGGACTTTCGGCAGCCGTCCTGCGCTCTCAAAATTTTTTTCGCAGTTTCACATGCCCATCTTCAAACGACGATTCCCAAGCAACTAAAAGAGTCTAACTATCGCAATAACTTTCAGAATCTGCGGAATATATTCTAGTTTCATAATAACATCACCGGAGATTTTGCACGGTGAAACTTTAGGCCCGGGGGGCGTTTTTACGCGGACTTTCGGCAGCCGTCCTCCGCTCTCAAAATTTTTTTCGCAGTTTCACATGCCCATCTTCAAACGACGATTCCCAAGCAACTAAAAGAGTCTAACTATCGCAATAACTTTCAGAATCTGCGGAATATATTCTAGTTTCATAATAACATCACCGGAGATTTTGCACGGTGAAACTTTAGGCCCGGGGGGCGTTTTTACGCGGACTTTCGGCAGCCGTCCTGCGCTCTCAAAATTTTTTTCGCAGTTTCACATGCCCATCTTTAAACGACGATTCCCAAGCAACTAAAAGAGTCTAACTATCGCAATAACTTTCAGAATCTGCGGAATATATTCTAGTTTCATAATAACATCACCGGAGATTTTGCACGGTGAAACTTTAGGCCCGGGGGGCGTTTTTACGCGGACTTTCGGCAGCCGTCCTGCGCTCTCAAAATTTTTTTCGCAGTTTCACATGCCCATCTTCAAACGACGATTCCCAAGCAACTAAAAGAGTCTAACTATCGCAATAACTTTCAGAATCTGCGGAATATATTCTAGTTTCATAATAACATCACCGGAGATTTTGCACGGTGAAACTTTAGGCCCGGGGGGCGTTTTTACGCGGACTTTCGGCAGCCGTCCTCCGCTCTCAAAATTTTTTTCGCAGTTTCACATGCCCATCTTTAAACGACGATTCCCAAGCAACTAAAATAGTCTAACTATCGCAATAACTTTCAGAATCTGCGGAATATATTCTAGTTTCATAATAACATCACCGGAGATTTTGCACGGTGAAACTTTAGGCCCGGGGGGCGTTTTTACGCGGACTTTCGGCAGCCGTCCTCCGCTCTCAAAATTTTTTTCGCAGTTTCACATGCCCATCTTTAAACGACGATTCCCAAGCAACTAAAAGAGTCTAACTATCGCAATAACTTTCAGAATCTGCGGAATATATTCTAGTTTCATAATAACATCACCGGAGATTTTGCACGGTGAAACTTTAGGCCCGGGGGGCGTTTTTACGCGGACTTTCGGCAGCCGTCCTGCGCTCTCAAAATTTTTTTCGCAGTTTCACATGCCCATCTTTAAACGACGATTCCCAAGCAACTAAAAGAGTCTAACTATCGCAATAACTTTCAGAATCTGCGGAATATATTCTAGTTTCATAATAACATCACCGGAGATTTTGCACGGTGAAACTTTAGGCCCGGGGGGCGTTTTTACGCGGACTTTCGGCAGCCGTCCTCCGCTCTCAAAATTTTTTTCGCAGTTTCACATGCCCATCTTCAAACGACGATTCCCAAGCAACTAAAAGAGTCTAACTATCGCAATAACTTTCAGAATCTGCGGAATATATTCTAGTTTCATAATAACATCACCGGAGATTTTGCACGGTGAAACTTTAGGCCCGGGGGGCGTTTTTACGCGGACTTTCGGCAGCCGTCCTCCGCTCTGAAAATTTTTTTCGCAGTTTCACATGCCCATCTTTAAACGACGATTCCCAAGCAACTAAAAGAGTCTAACTATCGCAATAACTTTCAGAATCTGCGGAATATATTCTAGTTTCATAATAACATCACCGGAGATTTTGCACGGTGAAACTTTAGGCCCGGGGGGCGTTTTTACGCGGACTTTCGGCAGCCGTCCTCCGCTCTCAAAATTTTTTTCGCAGTTTCACATGCCCATCTTCAAACGACGATTCCCAAGCAACTAAAAGAGTCTAACTATCGCAATAACTTTCAGAATCTGCGGAATATATTCTAGTTTCATAATAACATCACCGGAGATTTTGCACGGTGAAACTTTAGGCCCGGGGGGCGTTTTTACGCGGACTTTCGGCAGCCGTCCTGCGCTCTCAAAATTTTTTTCGCAGTTTCACATGCCCATCTTTAAACGACGATTCCCAAGCAACTAAAAGAGTCTAACTATCGCAATAACTTTCAGAATCTGCGGAATATATTCTAGTTTCATAATAACATCACCGGAGATTTTGCACGGTGAAACTTTAGGCCCCGGGGGCGTTTTTACGCGGACTTTCGGCAGCCGTCCTCCGCTCTCAAAATTTTTTTCGCAGTTTCACATGCCCATCTTTAAACGACGATTCCCAAGCAACTAAAAGAGTCTAACTTTCGCAATAACTTTCAGAATCTGCGGAATATATTCTAGTTTCATAATAACATCACCGGAGATTTTGCACGGTGAAACTTTAGGCCCGGGGGGCGTTTTTACGCGGACTTTCGGCAGCCGTCCTGCGCTCTCAAAATTTTTTTCGCAGTTTCACATGCCCAACTTTAAACGACGATTCCCAAGCAACTAAAAGAGTCTAACTATCGCAATAACTTTCAGAATCTGCGGAATATATTCTAGTTTCATAATAACATCACCGGAGATTTTGCACGGTGAAACTTTAGGCCCGGGGGGCGTTTTTACGCGGACTTTCGGCAGCCGTCCTGCGCTCTCAAAATTTTTTTCGCAGTTTCACATGCCCATCTTCAAACGACGATTCCCAAGCAACTAAAAGAGTCTAACTATCGCAATAACTTTCAGAATCTGCGGAATATATTCTAGTTTCATAATAACATCACCGGAGATTTTGCACGGTGAAACTTTAGGCCCGGGGGGCGTTTTTACGCGGACTTTCGGCAGCCGTCCTGCGCTCTCAAAATTTTTTTCGCAGTTTCACATGCCCATCTTTAAACGACGATTCCCAAGCAACTAAAAGAGTCTAACTATCGCAATAACTTTCAGAATCTGCGGAATATATTCTAGTTTCATAATAACATCACCGGAGATTTTGCACGGTGAAACTTTAGGCCCGGGGGGCGTTTTTACGCGGACTTTCGGCAGCCGTCCTGCGCTCTCAAAATTTTTTTCGCAGTTTCACATGCCCATCTTTAAACGACGATTCCCAAGCAACTAAAAGAGTCTAACTATCGCAATAACTTTCAGAATCTGCGGAATATATTCTAGTTTCATAATAACATCACCGGAGATTTTGCACGGTGAAACTTTAGGCCCGGGGGGCGTTTTTACGCGGACTTTCGGCAGCCGTCCTGGCGCTCTCAAATTTTTTTTCGCAGTTTCACATGCCCATCTTCAAACGACGATTCCCAAGCAACTAAAAGAGTCTAACTATCGCAATAACTTTCAGAATCTGCGGAATATATTCTAGTTTCATAATAACATCACCGGAGATTTTGCACGGTGAAACTTTAGGCCCGGGGGGCGTTTTTACGCGGACTTTCGGCAGCCGTCCTCCGCTCTCAAAATTTTTTTCGCAGTTTCACATGCCCATCTTCAAACGACGATTCCCAAGCAACTAAAAGAGTCTAACTATCGCAATAACTTTCAGAATCTGCGGAATATATTCTAGTTTCATAATAACATCACCGGAGATTTTGCACGGTGAAACTTTAGGCCCGGGGGGCGTTTTTACGCGGACTTTCGGCAGCCGTCCTGCGCTCTCAAAATTTTTTTCGCAGTTTCACATGCCCATCTTTAAACGACGATTCCCAAGCAACTAAAAGAGTCTAACTATCGCAATAACTTTCAGAATCTGCGGAATATATTCTAGTTTCATAATAACATCACCGGAGATTTTGCACGGTGAAACTTTAGGCCCGGGGGGCGTTTTTACGCGGACTTTCGGCAGCCGTCCTGCGCTCTCAAAATTTTTTTCGCAGTTTCACATGCCCATCTTTAAACGACGATTCCCAAGCAACTAAAAGAGTCTAACTATCGCAATAACTTTCAGAATCTGCGGAATATATTCTAGTTTCATAATAACATCACCGGAGATTTTGCACGGTGAAACTTTAGGCCCGGGGGGCGTTTTTACGCGACTTTCGGCAGCCGTCCTCCGCTCTCAAAATTTTTTTCGCAGTTTCACATGCCCATCTTTAAACGACGATTCCCAAGCAACTAAAAGAGTCTAACTTTCGCAATAACTTTCAGAATCTGCGGAATATATTCTAGTTTCATAATAACATCACCGGAGATTTTGCACGGTGAAACTTTAGGCCCGGGGGGCGTTTTTACGCGGACTTTCGGCAGCCGTCCTGCGCTCTCAAAATTTTTTTCGCAGTTTCACATGCCCAACTTTAAACGACGATTCCCAAGCAACTAAAAGAGTCTAACTATCGCAATAACTTTCAGAATCTGCGGAATATATTCTAGTTTCATAATAACATCACCGGAGATTTTGCACGGTGAAACTTTAGGCCCGGGGGGCGTTTTTACGCGGACTTTCGGCAGCCGTCCTGCGCTCTCAAAATTTTTTTCGCAGTTTCACATGCCCATCTTCAAACGACGATTCCCAAGCAACTAAAAGAGTCTAACTATCGCAATAACTTTCAGAATCTGCGGAATATATTCTAGTTTCATAATAACATCACCGGAGATTTTGCACGGTGAAACTTTAGGCCCGGGGGGCGTTTTTACGCGGACTTTCGGCAGCCGTCCTGCGCTCTCAAAATTTTTTTCGCAGTTTCACATGCCCATCTTTAAACGACGATTCCCAAGCAACTAAAAGAGTCTAACTATCGCAATAACTTTCAGAATCTGCGGAATATATTCTAGTTTCATAATAACATCACCGGAGATTTTGCACGGTGAAACTTTAGGCCCGGGGGGCGTTTTTACGCGGACTTTCGGCAGCCGTCCTGCGCTCTCAAAATTTTTTTCGCAGTTTCACATGCCCATCTTTAAACGACGATTCCCAAGCAACTAAAAGAGTCTAACTATCGCAATAACTTTCAGAATCTGCGGAATATATTCTAGTTTCATAATAACATCACCGGAGATTTTGCACGGTGAAACTTTAGGCCCGGGGGGCGTTTTTACGCGGACTTTCGGCAGCCGTCCTGCGCTCTCAAAATTTTTTTCGCAGTTTCACATGCCCATCTTTAAACGACGATTCCCAAGCAACTAAAAGAGTCTAACTATCGCAATAACTTTCAGAATCTGCGGAATATATTCTAGTTTCATAATAACATCACCGGAGATTTTGCACGGTGAAACTTTAGGCCCGGGGGGCGTTTTTACGCGGACTTTCGGCAGCCGTCCTGCGCTCTCAAAATTTTTTTCGCAGTTTCACATGCCCATCTTTAAACGACGATTCCCAAGCAACTAAAAGAGTCTAACTATCGCAATAACTTTCAGAATCTGCGGAATATATTCTAGTTTCATAATAACATCACCGGAGATTTTGCACGGTGAAACTTTAGGCCCGGGGGGCGTTTTTACGCGGACTTTCGGCAGCCGTCCTCCGCTCTCAAAATTTTTTTCGCAGTTTCACATGCCCATCTTTAAACGACGATTCCCAAGCAACTAAAAGAGTCTAACTTTCGCAATAACTTTCAGAATCTGCGGAATATATTCTAGTTTCATAATAACATCACCGGAGATTTTGCACGGTGAAACTTTAGGCCCGGGGGGCGTTTTTACGCGGACTTTCGGCAGCCGTCCTGCGCTCTCAAAATTTTTTTCGCAGTTTCACATGCCCATCTTTAAACGACGATTCCCAAGCAACTAAAAGAGTCTAACTATCGCAATAACTTTCAGAATCTGCGGAATATATTCTAGTTTCATAATAACATCACCGGAGATTTTGCACGGTGAAACTTTAGGCCCGGGGGGCGTTTTTACGCGGACTTTCGGCAGCCGTCCTGCGCTCTCAAAATTTTTTTCGCAGTTTCACATGCCCATCTTTAAACGACGATTCCCAAGCAACTAAAAGAGTCTAACTATCGCAATAACTTTCAGAATCTGCGGAATATATTCTAGTTTCATAATAACATCACCGGAGATTTTGCACGGTGAAACTTTAGGCCCGGGGGGCGTTTTTACGCGGACTTTCGGCAGCCGTCCTGCGCTCTCAAAATTTTTTTCGCAGTTTCACATGCCCATCTTTAAACGACGATTCCCAAGCAACTAAAAGAGTCTAACTATCGCAATAACTTTCAGAATCTGCGGAATATATTCTAGTTTCATAATAACATCACCGGAGATTTTGCACGGTGAAACTTTAGGCCCGGGGGGCGTTTTTACGCGGACTTTCGGCAGCCGTCCTCCGCTCTCAAAATTTTTTTCGCAGTTTCACATGCCCATCTTCAAACGACGATTCCCAAGCAACTAAAAGAGTCTAACTATCGCAATAACTTTCAGAATCTGCGGAATATATTCTAGTTTCATAATAACATCACCGGAGATTTTGCACGGTGAAACTTTAGGCCCGGGGGGCGTTTTTACGCGGACTTTCGGCAGCCGTCCTCCGCTCTCAAAATTTTTTTCGCAGTTTCACATGCCCATCTTCAAACGACGATTCCCAAGCAACTAAAAGAGTCTAACTATCGCAATAACTTTCAGAATCTGCGGAATATATTCTAGTTTCATAATAACATCACCGGAGATTTTGCACGGTGAAACTTTAGGCCCGGGGGGCGTTTTTACGCGGACTTTCGGCAGCCGTCCTGCGCTCTCAAAATTTTTTTCGCAGTTTCACATGCCCATCTTTAAACGACGATTCCCAAGCAACTAAAAGAGTCTAACTATCGCAATAACTTTCAGAATCTGCGGAATATATTCTAGTTTCATAATAACATCACCGGAGATTTTGCACGGTGAAACTTTAGGCCCGGGGGGCGTTTTTACGCGGACTTTCGGCAGCCGTCCTCCGCTCTCAAAATTTTTTTCGCAGTTTCACATGCCCATCTTCAAACGACGATTCCCAAGCAACTAAAAGAGTCTAACTATCGCAATAACTTTCAGAATCTGCGGAATATATTCTAGTTTCATAATAACATCACCGGAGATTTTGCACGGTGAAACTTTAGGCCCGGGGGGCGTTTTTACGCGGACTTTCGGCAGCCGTCCTGCGCTCTCAAAATTTTTTTCGCAGTTTCACATGCCCATCTTCAAACGACGATTCCCAAGCAACTAAAAGAGTCTAACTATCGCAATAACTTTCAGAATCTGCGGAATATATTCTAGTTTCATAATAACATCACCGGAGATTTTGCACGGTGAAACTTTAGGCCCGGGGGGCGTTTTTACGCGGACTTTCGGCAGCCGTCCTGCGCTCTCAAAATTTTTTTCGCAGTTTCACATGCCCATCTTTAAACGACGATTCCCAAGCAACTAAAAGAGTCTAACTATCGCAATAACTTTCAGAATCTGCGGAATATATTCTAGTTTCATAATAACATCACCGGAGATTTTGCACGGTGAAACTTTAGGCCCGGGGGGCGTTTTTACGCGGACTTTCGGCAGCCGTCCTCCGCTCTCAAAATTTTTTTCGCAGTTTCACATGCCCATCTTCAAACGACGATTCCCAAGCAACTAAAAGAGTCTAACTATCGCAATAACTTTCAGAATCTGCGGAATATATTCTAGTTTCATAATAACATCACCGGAGATTTTGCACGGTGAAACTTTAGGCCCGGGGGGCGTTTTTACGCGGACTTTCGGCAGCCGTCCTGCGCTCTCAAAATTTTTTTCGCAGTTTCACATGCCCATCTTTAAACGACGATTCCCAAGCAACTAAAAGAGTCTAACTATCGCAATAACTTTCAGAATCTGCGGAATATATTCTAGTTTCATAATAACATCACCGGAGATTTTGCACGGTGAAACTTTAGGCCCGGGGGGCGTTTTTACGCGGACTTTCGGCAGCCGTCCTCCGCTCTCAAAATTTTTTTCGCAGTTTCACATGCCCATCTTTAAACGACGATTCCCAAGAAACTAAAAGAGTCTAACTATCTCAATAACTTTCAGAATCTGCGGAATATATTCTAGTTTCATAATAACATCACCGGAGATTTTGCACGGTGAAACTTTAGGCCCGGGAGGCGTTTTTACGCGGACTTTCGGCAGCCGTCCTCCGCTCTCAAAATTTTTTTCGCAGTTTCACATGCCCATCTTTAAACGACGATTCCCAAGCAACTAAAAGAGTCTAACTATCGCAATAACTTTCAGAATCTGCGGAATATATTCTAGTTTCATAATAACATCACCGGAGATTTTGCACGGTGAAACTTTAGGCCCGGGGGGCGTTTTTACGCGGACTTTCGGCAGCCGTCCTCCGCTCTCAAAATTTTTTTCGCAGTTTCACATGCCCATCTTCAAACGACGATTCCCAAGCAACTAAAAGAGTCTAACTATCGCAATAACTTTCAGAATCTGCGGAATATATTCTAGTTTCATAATAACATCACCGGAGATTTTGCACGGTGAAACTTTAGGCCCGGGGGGCGTTTTTACGCGGACTTTCGGCAGCCGTCCTGCGCTCTCAAAATTTTTTTCGCAGTTTCACATGCCCATCTTTAAACGACGATTCCCAAGCAACTAAAAGAGTCTAACTATCGCAATAACTTTCAGAATCTGCTGAATATATTCTAGTTTCATAATAACATCACCGGAGATTTTGCACGGTGAAACTTTAGGCCCGGGGGCGTTTTTACGCGGACTTTCGGCAGCCGTCCTGCGCTCTCAAAATTTTTTTCGCAGTTTCACATGCCCATCTTTAAACGACGATTCCCAAGCAACTAAAAGAGTCTAACTATCGCAATAACTTTCAGAATCTGCGGAATATATTCTAGTTTCATAATAACATCACCGGAGATTTTGCACGGTGAAACTTTAGGCCCGGGGGGCGTTTTTACGCGGACTTTCGGCAGCCGTCCTGCGCTCTCAAAATTTTTTTCGCAGTTTCACATGCCCATCTTTAAACGACGATTCCCAAGCAACTAAAAGAGTCTAACTATCGCAATAACTTTCAGAATCTGCGGAATATATTCTAGTTTCATAATAACATCACCGGAGATTTTGCACGGTGAAACTTTAGGCCCGGGGGGCGTTTTTACGCGGACTTTCGGCAGCCGTCCTCCGCTCTCAAAATTTTTTTCGCAGTTTCACATGCCCATCTTCAAACGACGATTCCCAAGCAACTAAAAGAGTCTAACTATCGCAATAACTTTCAGAATCTGCGGAATATATTCTAGTTTCATAATAACATCACCGGAGATTTTGCACGGTGAAACTTTAGGCCCGGGGGGCGTTTTTACGCGGACTTTCGGCAGCCGTCCTGCGCTCTCAAAATTTTTTTCGCAGTTTCACATGCCCATCTTTAAACGACGATTCCCAAGCAACTAAAAGAGTCTAACTATCGCAATAACTTTCAGAATCTGCGGAATATATTCTAGTTTCATAATAACATCACCGGAGATTTTGCACGGTGAAACTTTAGGCCCGGGGGGCGTTTTTACGCGGAGATTCGGCAGCCGTCCTCCGCTCTCAAAATTTTTTTCGCAGTTTCACATGCCCATCTTCAAACGACGATTCCCAAGCAACTAAAAGAGTCTAACTATCGCAATAACTTTCAGAATCTGCGGAATATATTCTAGTTTCATAATAACATCACCGGAGATTTTGCACGGTGAAACTTTAGGCCCGGGGGGCGTTTTTACGCGGACTTTCGGCAGCCGTCCTGCGCTCTCAAAATTTTTTTCGCAGTTTCACATGCCCATCTTTAAACGACGATTCCCAAGCAACTAAAAGAGTCTAACTATCGCAATAACTTTCAGAATCTGCGGAATATATTCTAGTTTCATAATAACATCACCGGAGATTTTGCACGGTGAAACTTTAGGCCCGGGGGGCGTTTTTACGCGGACTTTCGGCAGCCGTCCTGCGCTCTCAAAATTTTTTTCGCAGTTTCACATGCCCATCTTTAAACGACGATTCCCAAGCAACTAAAAGAGTCTAACTATCGCAATAACTTTCAGAATCTGCGGAATATATTCTAGTTTCATAATAACATCACCGGAGATTTTGCACGGTGAAACTTTAGGCCCGGGGGGCGTTTTTACGCGGACTTTCGGCAGCCGTCCTGCGCTCTCAAAATTTTTTTCGCAGTTTCACATGCCCATCTTTAAACGACGATTCCCAAGCAACTAAAAGAGTCTAACTATCGCAATAACTTTCAGAATCTGCGGAATATATTCTAGTTTCATAATAACATCACCGGAGATTTTGCACGGTGAAACTTTAGGCCCGGGGGGCGTTTTTACGCGGACTTTCGGCAGCCGTCCTCCGCTCTCAAAATTTTTTTCGCAGTTTCACATGCCCATCTTCAAACGACGATTCCCAAGCAACTAAAAGAGTCTAACTATCGCAATAACTTTCAGAATCTGCGGAATATATTCTAGTTTCATAATAACATCACCGGAGATTTTGCACGGTGAAACTTTAGGCCCGGGGGGCGTTTTTACGCGGACTTTCGGCAGCCGTCCTGCGCTCTCAAAATTTTTTTCGCAGTTTCACGTGCCCATCTTCAAACGACGATTCCCAAGCAACTAAAAGAGTCTAACTATCGCAATAACTTTCAGAATCTGCGGAATATATTCTAGTTTCATAATATCATCACCGGATATTTTGCACGGTGAAACTTTAGGCCCGGGGGGCGTTTTTACGCGGACTTTCGGCAGCCGTCCTCCGCTCTCAAAATTTTTTTCGCAGTTTCACATGCCCATCTTCAAACGACGATTCCCAAGCAACTAAAAGAGTCTAACTATCGCAATAACTTTCAGAATCTGCGGAATATATTCTAGTTTCATAATAACATCACCGGAGATTTTGCACGGTGAAACTTTAGGCCCGGGGGGCGTTTTTACGCGGACTTTCGGCAGCCGTCCTCCGCTCTCAAAATTTTTTTCGCAGTTTCACATGCCCATCTTCAAACGACGATTCCCAAGCAACTAAAAGAGTCTAACTATCGCAATAACTTTCAGAATCTGCGGAATATATTCTAGTTTCATAATAACATCACCGGAGATTTTGCACGGTGAAACTTTAGGCCCGGGGGGCGTTTTTACGCGGACTTTCGGCAGCCGTCCTCCGCTCTCAAAATTTTTTTCGCAGTTTCACATGCCCATCTTTAAACGACGATTCCCAAGCAACTAAAAGAGTCTAACTATCGCAATAACTTTCAGAATCTGCGGAATATATTCTAGTTTCATAATAACATCACCGGAGATTTTGCACGGTGAAACTTTAGGCCCGGGGGGCGTTTTTACGCGGACTTTCGGCAGCCGTCCTGCGCTCTCAAAATTTTTTTCGCAGTTTCACATGCCCATCTTTAAACGACGATTCCCAAGCAACTAAAAGAGTCTAACTATCGCAATAACTTTCAGAATCTGCGGAATATATTCCAGTTTCATAATAACATCACCGGAGATTTTGCACGGTGAAACTTTAGGCCCGGGGGGCGTTTTTACGCGGACTTTCGGCAGCCGTCCTCCGCTCTCAAAATTTTTTTCGCAGTTTCACATGCCCATCTTTAAACGACGATTCCCAAGCAACTAAAAGAGTCTAACTATCGCAATAACTTTCAGAATCTGCGGAATATATTCCAGTTTCATAATAACATCACCGGAGATTTTGCACGGTGAAACTTTAGGCCCGGGGGACGTTTTTACGCGGACTTTCGGCAGCCGTCCTCCGCTCTCAAATTTTTTTTCGCAGTTTCACATGCCCATCTTCAAACGACGATTCCCAAGCAACTAAAAGAGTCTAACTATCGCAATAACTTTCAGAATCTGCGGAATATATTCTAGTTTCATAATAACATCACCGGAGATTTTGCACGGTGAAACTTTAGGCCCGGGGGGCGTTTTTACGCGGACTTTCGGCAGCCGTCCTGCGCTCTCAAAATTTTTTTCGCAGTTTCACATGCCCATCTTTAAACGACGATTCCCAAGCAACTAAAAGAGTCTAACTATCGCAATAACTTTCAGAATCTGCGGAATATATTCTAGTTTCATAATAACATCACCGGAGATTTTGCACGGTGAAACTTTAGGCCCGGGGGGCGTTTTTACGCGGACTTTCGGCAGCCGTCCTGCGCTCTCAAAATTTTTTTCGCAGTTTCACATGCCCATCTTTAAACGACGATTCCCAAGCAACTAAAAGAGTCTAACTATCGCAATAACTTTCAGAATCTGCGGAATATATTCTAGTTTCATAATAACATCACCGGAGATTTTGCACGGTGAAACTTTAGGCCCGGGGGGCGTTTTTACGCGGACTTTCGGCAGCCGTCCTGCCGCTCTCAAAATTTTTTTCGCAGTTTCACATGCCCATCTTTAAACGACGATTCCCAAGCAACTAAAAGAGTCTAACTATCGCAATAACTTTCAGAATCTGCGGAATATATTCTAGTTTCATAATAACATCACCGGAGATTTTGCACGGTGAAACTTTAGGCCCGGGGGGCGTTTTTACGCGGACTTTCGGCAGCCGTCCTCCGCTCTCAAAATTTTTTTCGCAGTTTCACATGCCCATCTTCAAACGACGATTCCCAAGCAACTAAAAGAGTCTAACTATCGCAATAACTTTCAGAATCTGCGGAATATATTCTAGTTTCATAATAACATCACCGGAGATTTTGCACGGTGAAACTTTAGGCCCGGGGGGCGTTTTTACGCGGACTTTCGGCAGCCGTCCTGCGCTCTCAAAATTTTTTTCGCAGTTTCACATGCCCATCTTTAAACGACGATTCCCAAGCAACTAAAAGAGTCTAACTATCGCAATAACTTTCAGAATCTGCGGAATATATTCTAGTTTCATAATAACATCACCGGAGATTTTGCACGGTGAAACTTTAGGCCCGGGGGGCGTTTTTACGCGGACTTTCGGCAGCCGCCTCCGCTCTCAAAATTTTTTTCGCAGTTTCACATGCCCATCTTTAAACGACGATTCCCAAGCAACTAAAAGAGTCTAACTATCGCAATAACTTTCAGAATCTGCGGAATATATTCTAGTTTCATAATAACATCACCGGAGATTTTGCACGGTGAAACTTTAGGCCCGGGGGGCGTTTTTACGCGGACTTTCGGCAGCCGTCCTGCGCTCTCAAAATTTTTTTCGCAGTTTCACATGCCCATCTTCAAACGACGATTCCCAAGTAACTAAAAGAGTCTAACTATCGCAATAACTTTCAGAATCTGCGGAATATATTCTAGTTTCATAATAACATCACCGGAGATTTTGCACGGTGAAACTTTAGGCCCGGGGGGCGTTTTTACGCGGACTTTCGGCAGCCGTCCTCCGCTCTCAAAATTTTTTTCGCAGTTTCACATGCCCATCTTCAAACGACGATTCCCAAGCAACTAAAAGAGTCTAACTATCGCAATAACTTTCAGAATCTGCGGAATATATTCTAGTTTCATAATAACATCACCGGAGATTTTGCACGGTGAAACTTTAGGCCCGGGGGGCGTTTTTACGCGGACTTTCGGCAGCCGTCCTGCGCTCTCAAAATTTTTTTCGCAGTTTCACATGCCCATCTTCAAACGACGATTCCCAAGCAACTAAAAGAGTCTAACTATCGCAATAACTTTCAGAATCTGCGGAATATATTCTAGTTTCATAATAACATCACCGGAGATTTTGCACGGTGAAACTTTAGGCCCGGGGCGTTTTTACGCGGACTTTCGGCAGCCGTCCTGCGCTCTCAAAATTTTTTTCGCAGTTTCACATGCCCATCTTTAAACGACGATTCCCAAGCAACTAAAAGAGTCTAACTATCGCAATAACTTTCAGAATCTGCGGAATATATTCTAGTTTCATAATAACATCACCGGAGATTTTGCACGGTGAAACTTTAGGCCCGGGGGGCGTTTTTACGCGGACTTTCGGCAGCCGTCCTCCGCTCTCAAAATTTTTTTCGCAGTTTCACATGCCCATCTTCAAACGACGATTCCCAAGCAACTAAAAGAGTCTAACTATCGCAATAACTTTCAGAATCTGCGGAATATATTCTAGTTTCATAATAACATCACCGGAGATTTTGCACGGTGAAACTTTAGGCCCGGGGGGCGTTTTTACGCGGACTTTCGGCAGCCGTCCTGCGCTCTCAAAATTTTTTTCGCAGTTTCACATGCCCATCTTTAAACGACGATTCCCAAGCAACTAAAAGAGTCTAACTATCGCAATAACTTTCAGAATCTGCGGAATATATTCTAGTTTCATAATAACATCACCGGAGATTTTGCACGGTGAAACTTTAGGCCCGGGGGGCGTTTTTACGCGGACTTTCGGCAGCCGTCCTCCGCTCTCAAAATTTTTTTCGCAGTTTCACATGCCCATCTTCAAACGACGATTCCCAAGCAACTAAAAGAGTCTAACTATCGCAATAACTTTCAGAATCTGCGGAATATATTCTAGTTTCATAATAACATCACCGGAGATTTTGCACGGTGAAACTTTAGGCCCGGGGGGCGTTTTTACGCGGACTTTCGGCAGCCGTCCTGCGCTCTCAAAATTTTTTTCGCAGTTTCACATGCCCATCTTTAAACGACGATTCCCAAGCAACTAAAAGAGTCTAACTATCGCAATAACTTTCAGAATCTGCGGAATATATTCTAGTTTCATAATAACATCACCGGAGATTTTGCACGGTGAAACTTTAGGCCCGGGGGGCGTTTTTACGCGGACTTTCGGCAGCCGTCCTCCGCTCTCAAAATTTTTTTCGCAGTTTCACATGCCCATCTTTCAAACGACGATTCCCAAGCAACTAAAAGAGTCTAACTATCGCAATAACTTTCAGAATCTGCGGAATATATTCTAGTTTCATAATAACATCACCGGAGATTTTGCACGGTGAAACTTTAGGCCCGGGGGGCGTTTTTACGCGGACTTTCGGCAGCCGTCCTGCGCTCTCAAAATTTTTTTCGCAGTTTCACATGCCCATCTTTAAACGACGATTCCCAAGCAACTAAAAGAGTCTAACTATCGCAATAACTTTCAGAATCTGCGGAATATATTCTAGTTTCATAATAACATCACCGGAGATTTTGCACGGTGAAACTTTAGGCCCGGGGGGCGTTTTTACGCGGACTTTCGGCAGCCGTCCTCCGCTCTCAAAATTTTTTTCGCAGTTTCACATGCCCATCTTTAAACGACGATTCCCAAGCAACTAAAAGAGTCTAACTATCGCAATAACTTTCAGAATCTGCGGAATATATTCTAGTTTCATAATAACATCACCGGAGATTTTGCACGGTGAAACTTTAGGCCCGGGGGGCGTTTTTACGCGGACTTTCGGCAGCCGTCCTGCGCTCTCAAAATTTTTTTCGCAGTTTCACATGCCCATCTTTAAACGACGATTCCCAAGCAACTAAAAGAGTCTAACTATCGCAATAACTTTCAGAATCTGCGGAATATATTCTAGTTTCATAATAACATCACCGGAGATTTTGCACGGTGAAACTTTAGGCCCGGGGGGCGTTTTTACGCGGACTTTCGGCAGCCGTCCTCCGCTCTCAAAATTTTTTTCGCAGTTTCACATGCCCATCTTTAAACGACGATTCCCAAGCAACTAAAAGAGTCTAACTATCGCAATAACTTTCAGAATCTGCGGAATATATTCTAGTTTCATAATAACATCACCGGAGATTTTGCACGGTGAAACTTTAGGCCCGGGGGGCGTTTTTACGCGGACTTTCGGCAGCCGTCCTGCGCTCTCAAAATTTTTTTCGCAGTTTCACATGCCCATCTTTAAACGACGATTCCCAAGCAACTAAAAGAGTCTAACTATCGCAATAACTTTCAGAATCTGCGGAATATATTCTAGTTTCATAATAACATCACCGGAGATTTTGCACGGTGAAACTTTAGGCCCGGGGGGCGTTTTTACGCGGACTTTCGGCAGCCGTCCTGCGCTCTCAAAATTTTTTTCGCAGTTTCACATGCCCATCTTTAAACGACGATTCCCAAGCAACTAAAAGAGTCTAACTATCGCAATAACTTTCAGAATCTGCGGAATATATTCTAGTTTCATAATAACATCACCGGAGATTTTGCACGGTGAAACTTTAGGCCCGGGGGGCGTTTTTACGCGGACTTTCGGCAGCCGTCCTGCGCTCTCAAAATTTTTTTCGCAGTTTCACATGCCCATCTTTAAACGACGATTCCCAAGCAACTAAAAGAGTCTAACTATCGCAATAACTTTCAGAATCTGCGGAATATATTCTAGTTTCATAATAACATCACCGGAGATTTTGCACGGTGAAACTTTAGGCCCGGGGGGCGTTTTTACGCGGACTTTCGGCAGCCGTCCTGCGCTCTCAAAATTTTTTTCGCAGTTTCACATGCCCATCTTCAAACGACGATTCCCAAGCAACTAAAAGAGTCTAACTATCGCAATAACTTTCAGAATCTGCGGAATATATTCTAGTTTCATAATAACATCACCGGAGATTTTGCACGGTGAAACTTTAGGCCCGGGGGGCGTTTTTACGCGGACTTTCGGCAGCCGTCCTGCGCTCTCAAAATTTTTTTCGCAGTTTCACATGCCCATCTTTAACGACGATTCCCAAGCAACTAAAAGAGTCTAACTATCGCAATAACTTTCAGAATCTGCGGAATATATTCTAGTTTCATAATAACATCACCGGAGATTTTGCACGGTGAAACTTTAGGCCCGGGGGGCGTTTTTACGCGGACTTTCGGCAGCCGTCCTGCGCTCTCAAAATTTTTTTCGCAGTTTCACATGCCCATCTTTAAACGACGATTCCCAAGCAACTAAAAGAGTCTAACTATCGCAATAACTTTCAGAATCTGCGGAATATATTCTAGTTTCATAATAACATCACCGGAGATTTTGCACGGTGAAACTTTAGGCCCGGGGGGCGTTTTTACGCGGACTTTCGGCAGCCGTCCTGCGCTCTCAAAATTTTTTTCGCAGTTTCACATGCCCATCTTTAAACGACGATTCCCAAGCAACTAAAAGAGTCTAACTATCGCAATAACTTTCAGAATCTGCGGAATATATTCTAGTTTCATAATAACATCACCGGAGATTTTGCACGGTGAAACTTTAGGCCCGGGGGGCGTTTTTACGCGGACTTTCGGCAGCCGCCCCTGCGCTCTCAAAATTTTTTTCGCAGTTTCACATGCCCATCTTTAAACGACGATTCCCAAGCAACTAAAAGAGTCTAACTATCGCAATAACTTTCAGAATCTGCGGAATATATTCTAGTTTCATAATAACATCACCGGAGATTTTGCACGGTGAAACTTTAGGCCCGGGGGCGTTTTTACGCGGACTTTCGGCAGCCGTCCTGCGCTCTCAAAATTTTTTTCGCAGTTTCACATGCCCATCTTTAAACGACGATTCCCAAGCAACTAAAAGATTCTAACTATGCAATAACTTTCAGAATCTGCGGAATATATTCTAGTTTCATAATAACATCACCGGAGATTTTTGCACGGTGAAACTTTAGGCCCGGGGGGCGTTTTTACGCGGACTTTCGGCAGCCGTCCTGCGCTCTCAAAATTTTTTTCGCAGTTTCACATGCCCATCTTTAAACGACGATTCCCAAGCAACTAAAAGATCTAACTATCGGCAATAACTTTCGAATCTGCGGAATATATTCTAGCTTCATAAATAACATCACCGGAGATTTTGCACGGTGAAACTTTAGGCCCGGGGGCGTTTTACGCGGACTTTCGGCAGCCGTCCTGCGCTCTCAAAATTTTTTTCGCAGTTTCACATGCCCATCTTCAAACGACGATTCCCAAGCAACTAAAAGA
>CAWVNO010000055.1:0-52500 GCA_963930645.1 Salticus scenicus
TTAAAAAATAAAATAAAATAAAATAAATAAAAAAGGTATTAATGTATAAATACTTAAAATGATTTCGAATATGGAATTGTTTTTTCAAGCACAATTACGAAAATTTCCTTATATACGGTTCCCTCTTATCTTTATTCTTATTATTTTTTGGCTTATTTCAAAGAGATTTTTATGTCTATAATTAGTGACTTTATATATATATATATATATATATATATACTTATATCATTTTAAATTTGATATAACATTTCTAGAAGAAATTTTTTAAATAGCTGAACTTTCTGAAATAAATGTAGAAAAAAATAATTATTTATCTGCAAATAATCTTCTTGAAACATTCTGCATGTATAACAAACAGTCTTGTGCATTACAAGACAGTTGCAATAAAAATAATTCGTTAAATTGTCAAAAAGCTTTGTGTGCAAGTACGTATCGTAACTACGAGATGTGTAACAAGCGCACCAAGCGGAGAAGAGGGTAACTATGCCCTGTACGGGAATTCTATTGTTCAAGTTCTCGTCTGGACAGCCGCTATTGAATCGCTGGGAGCCATGGAATTACAATACGAAAAACTGGAAAACACCCAGGGACAGCGGGGGAATCGAACCCGTTCTCCTACGCTCGAACGCGATTAGCAGTGTAGTGACATAACCACTCGGCCACGGAGGGCCCTTGTTTAATTTAACGCCATTGCACTTCAATTATTTTGATCCCTTAGGCCATAATGATACAGGAAGTTTTCTTGTGTCTCTGTATAAATCTAAAAGTGCTAGATTCACAAAATCTATAGAAATTAGTGTGGCGTTGACCTATAACGTGTGCATTAATATTCAGTTCATTTGAATAAAGCGTTCAGATGATATTGCACATTAAATAATTTGAGGCTATAAAAATAAAGAGGCTATAAATACAAGTTGCGTACTTGGGGGTTCGTGAGTTGTCCGAGAATGAAAGGCCAAACTTACAAAAATTCAGTAATTTATTCACAGAAAGTTCCAGAAAAATACAGGTCTATAAACCAAGTATCAGCTTCAATTCAAACAGTAAACACAGCTTAAACAACAGCTGTCAATAGCAAATCCACAGTACAAACTGTATAGCAATAACACATAAAGCAAGTCTCTTCCAAAGAGGCTCAAGAGCAATGCAAGCACTAGCGAAGCTGACTGAAAACTGAACTGAACTGACTCACAGCCTTGGCGAGAAGCGCTCCTTATATACTGTTCCATGGAACCCAGATTTTTCGAGAAAACTCTAGAAAGTGGTCAACCAATCAACTTACAGCTTCCATATTTGGTATACCCCTAACAAGGATTTTCTCGCCAAGGTCGCCAAAAAAATCGCCAAGGTGGGAAAAAGTTGCCAAATTCGGCGCCATATCCCTTACCTGCCTTATTGGGGCTTTTTAATGCATTTTTAAGGGAAATTAAGGCTATTTCAACCCTAAAACGACTAGAAATGCACAAAATTAGCACTTTATAAACTTACTAAGCCTCTTTGAAAGAATTTATACAAAAATAAACACAATTATTTACAATTTTGTAACACTGCCCCCCTCCCAAGGACTGCACGTCCCGGGCAGTGCAACCCTTGGTTAAGAGGCGAAACTAACCAAATTTACACAATCTCAAATACAAAAACTGACTTGCATATAACGACAAAATAGAAACAAAAATCAAGTGAGAAATATTTACAAAATTCACAAATATGTACAAGTATTTATATACAAATATTTACATTAAGCACGCGCAAATTTTACCGGTATTTACATTTTAAATTTTAATATTACTGTTAATTGTGGTACTTAGCTAGCCTGTTATAGTGCACCACCTTCGGTTTTGATGAAGGTGTTTTAGTGATCCGCACCACTACATCATTCAGCCTTTTTAAGACTGTGTACGGTCCGTCCCAGTTGCACTGCAACTTGGGAGAGAGTCCTTTGCGTCGAACAGGATTCCACAACCAGACCTTCTCTCCTTCCTGGAACTCATGTTGTGTAGCCTTTAGATCGTACCTTGTCTTCATTTTCTCCGTTGCCATGTTAATCCGCTCCTGAGCAAAGTTGTGTACGTCCTCAAATCGTGCCTGGAGATCTTGGATGTACTCCTCGGGCGATGAAGGCGCATCAGGTGGACAACCAAACAGGAGATCACAAGGGAGACGAAGTTCACGTCCAAAGAGCATCTGGGCTGGAGTATAGCCGGTGGTTTCATGGACAGCACTTCGATAAGCCAGCAGGAACAATGGCAACTTCAAGTCCCAATCTTGCTGGTTCCTTGATACTAGAAGAGAGAGGTTATTCAGGATGGTACGATTGAACCTCTCGACCATGCCGTCCGACTGGGGATGTAAGGGTGTTGTCCGGGTTTTGTCTATGCCGAGTAGTTGACACAGTCCTTTGAAAACATCAGAGGTAAAGTTCCTACCTTGGTCGGTATGAAGTTGTAGGGGCGTGCCGTACCTTGACACCCATTGCTGCACTAGGACCTCTGCGACTGTGCATGCCTCTTGATTTGGAATGGGATATGCCTCAGGCCACTTAGTAAAATAGTCCATCATGACGAGGATGTATTTATTTCCACTGGAGGTCCGTGGCAAAGGACCCAAGATGTCGATTGCAATCCGTTCAAATGGTGCTCCCACGTTATACCGTTGCAGTCTTCCTCGACTTCGTTTCTGCGGGCCTTTACGTGCCGCACAAGCATCACAGGATTTACACCATTTCTCCACATCCTCCTTTGCCTTGCACCAGTAGAAGCGTTCCCGAACTTTCTGCAGAGTCTTCGTTACCCCAAACTGGCCTCCGGTAGAGCTACTATGCAGTTGTTCTAAAACATCTGGAATTCTTGATCTTGGCAATACTATCTGCCATCGGAAGCTTTTCCCATCATCAGATTCCCACTTTCTGTATAATACGCCGTTTCTGATATGAAGAGAGTCCCAAAGTGCCCAATAACTCTTCGTAATGGGATTGAATCTGGAAATGTCCTGCCAGGTAGGTCTGTTGCTGGTCGTCTCCTTCAGCTGTAATACAGGCTTTATGTCAGGATCTTCCAACTGGGCTTTTCTAAGTTCTTCGTCACTCCATGGATCGGGATCTTGATCTGATGGTGTTGAGACAGTAACTTGGCAGGCAACCGGATTTATCGGCAGGTATTTCTGTTCGGCTCTAGAGCAGTACTTGCAGCTTTCCGAGCAGGGCTTCCGTGACAAGGCATCAGCATTACCATGTAGAGTCCCTTTACGATGACGTATCTCGAAGTCATATTCCTGGAGGCGTTGTATCCACCTGGCAATATGTCCTTCCGGGTTCTTGAACAGGAGCAACCACGTTAAAGATGCATGGTCAGTCCGGAGCAGGAATCTTCTGCCATAGAGGTAATGATGGAAATGTTCCATGGCTTTTACGATGGCGAGTAGCTCTTTCCTGGTGGTACAGTAATTTCGCTCTGGTTTAGACAGGCATTTACTTCAATAGGCAATGACATGTTCTTGACCATCAATTTCCTGCGACAGAACAGCACCGACACTCTCGTGGCTGGCATCTGTATCAAGTATGAACTGTCTGTCGGGCTGTGGATACGTCAAGATAGGCGATGATGTTAAGGCCTCTTTAAGTCGCTTGAACGCATTTTCACATTCATCTGTCCACAGGAACTTCTGTTTGGCTTCCGTCAGCTTGTGGAGTGGTCTGGCAATATTTGAGAAACCCTTGACAAACTTCCTGTAGTAAGTGCATAACCCCAGGAAACTTCGTAGTTGGTGTACATTTTCAGGGCGACTCCAGTTCTCGACTGCAGAGATCTTCTCAGGATCAGTTCTCACACCTTCGGCAGAGATGATATGGCCGAGGTAGCTCACTTCACGACGGAACAAGTTACACTTGCCTGGATTAGATTTGAGGTTAGCCATTCTGAGTTTCTCCAGCACCTTTCGGATGTTTCGTAGATGGTCTTCAAATGTGCGCCCCACAATGATAATATCATCCAAATACACCAGACAGGCTTCATAGGAAAGTCCTTTTAGCACTGTCTCCATCAGGCGTTCGAAGGTGGCAGGTGCATTACATAATCCGAACGGCATAACTTTAAATTGCCACAGTCCTTGTCCCGTGGTGAATGCAGTCTTCTCACGATCATCAGGATGTAATTCTACTTGCCAGTAACCGCTCTTCAGATCCAAAGTCGAGAACCATTTATTGCCAGCAAGTGTGTCTAATGTGTCGTCAATTCTGGGAAGAGGGTAACTGTCTTTCTTCGTGATGTCATTCAAACGACGATAATCCACGCAAAATCTTGTTGAACCATCCTTTTTTCGCACCAGTACTATAGGAGAGGCCCAAAGACTTGTTGATGGCTCGATGACATCATTGTGCTGCATTTCACTTAGAAGTTCAGTGACCTCTTCCTGTTTGGCAAATGGAAGTCTTCTTGGATGTTGTTTGATTGGAGGATGATTTCCTGATTCTGGATTCTTCTCTCTTTCTTTTCAGTTTCCTGGGGCATGGATTCTAACTTTTCTTCCACTTTTCTCTCCAGATCTTCTTCTATTCTCTCCAATTTACCGTCTATCTCTGAAAACCTTTCTTTCAGTTCCTGATCAAAATTTTCTTTAACTTTTTCCTCGAAACTCCGTTCTATCCTCGTAACACTCTATTCAACCTTCATAACGTTTTCTTCTATCGTCATAGCTTTCTTTTCAAGATTCTCTTCTATTTTCGAATCTTTCTCTTCTATTCCATCTACTCTGCTTTCCATATCCGATAATTTACTTTCAATCACTCCCTTTACTGCCGAAAGTTCTCTCTTCATCTCCTCTTGATTGCATTCAACTTTTTCTTGGATTGACTTAATTTCTTCCTGAACTTCACCCATAGTGTCTTTCAACTCTCTTTGCGATGTTTCCATTTTCTCCTGTACTGCTTTCATTTCTTCAGTTAAGCCGTCTTTCAATTCTCTTTGTCCTTCCTTCATTCTTTCGATCAATCCGGTTTCCATCTTTTCTTGTCCTGTTTCCATTTTCTCTATCAATCCAGATCTTAACTCATTCATCTGAGCAGTGAGACCTTCTAGAAGCTTTTTCATCTCTTGCTCCATAGCTCTCGTTATCACCATTCACAGACAATCCCCGCTTCTGACACCAGAAATGTTGCGTACTTGGGGGTTCGTGAGTTGTCCGAGAATGAAAGGCCAAACTTACAAAAATTCAGTAATTTATTCACAGAAAGTTCCAGAAAAATACAGGTCTATAAACCAAGTATCAGCTTCAATTCAAACAGTAAACACAGCTTAAACAACAGCTGTCAATAGCAAATCCACAGTACAAACTGTATAGCAATAACACATAAAGCAAGTCTCTTCCAAAGAGGCTCAAGAGCAATGCAAGCACTAGCGAAGCTGACTGAAAACTGAACTGAACTGACTCACAGCCTTGGCGAGAAGCGCTCCTTATATACTGTTCCATGGAACCCAGATTTTTCGAGAAAACTCTAGAAAGTGGTCAACCAATCAACTTACAGCTTCCATATTTGGTATATCCCTAACAAGGATTTTCTCGCCAAGGTCGCCAAAAAAATCGCCAAGGTGGGAAAAAGTTGCCAAATTCGGCGCCATATCCCTTACCTGCCTTATTGGGGCTTTTTAATGCATTTTTAAGGGAAATTAAGGCTATTTCAACCCTAAAACGACTAGAAATGCACAAAATTAGCACTTTATAAACTTACTAAGCCTCTTTGAAAGAATTTATACAAAAATAAACACAATTATTTACAATTTTGTAACAATAGGCTATAAAAATAAAGAATTTTATGTATCTTAAAAAAAAAAATCTATAGAGTTTGTGCTACGGAGGCCTATGACATACGAAATCACTTTTAGTTCATACGAACAAATCTTTTAGACGAAATCATGTTCACGCACACACACACACACACACACACAGATTGATACAACAAAAGTAGAAAAATGGACACAGTGGACTTCGAAACTTACAAGTTCACCAAAATCTGAAAGTCGAATTTTTCTCGTGATTACACTTTCATATGTGCGTTCAGAAGGTAAAGAGAAGAAATATCCTTTTCCCGGATCAAATATATTTTTTTCTTATTTACAATACTCATATTGAATATCCCATAAATATACATGATGATATTTGAAAGTATTCAACATATAACTCAAAACCGTGATTACAGACCCGATGTCTTGCCACAGATAGCGCATTATATATATAATAGAGAGTATAATTGAAATATAGGTTAATAAAAATGAAAGCATACATATATTTCTAACTGAAAAGACTCTTCGTATCAAAACGTAGACTTATACATGTAAAATTCGTAAATAAAACATGCGATATAATATGTGATTGTCAATAAATTTTTAATGTAATTCAACTTATATTTTAATTCAAATAACGATCAAATCGCTTTATTAAACTGTAAAATTTCTAAAAAAATGTGCACCTTAAAAATATATCTATATAATTATCACGGAGTAATATTGTAATATTACTCTGTACTGTAATATTTTGACTTTTAATCGTAAGGTTAATATTATGGTTTAATATAAGATCTAAATAAATAAATAGATTTTTATTAATAATAAAATTCTCTCTATTTACATACTCTCTATGATAAAAAAAAAAAAAAAAAAAAAAAAAAAAAAAGGTCGCACCAAGGAGTTAACCGATTGGGACGAAAATTCGTAGAAGTGATGTACATGTGGAGAAAAACAAATGATGACAGTTTCAGAAATTTTGGAGAAGAAAGCACCTCACAAAGTGAGAAGGTCAAGAGAAAGAGCTTTACAAAGTGAACAATTTAATAACGCGCTGGCCCTCTTTTGGCTCTTATGTAAGCAGTTACTCGACTTCGCATTATTGATAGATTTGAGATATGTCGTCCTGCAAGATAAAGGCCAAATTTTGTCCAATTGGTGTGTTAAATTGGCAAAATCCTAAGCTGGTTGTAGGGCTCTTTTCATGATGATCCAAACTTCCCGGCGACTTTTCTGGCCAAAATAATGTTGGGCAAGATATAAAACAAGCAGTAGAAACTATCTTCGTACGTGGGCGGGCATCATCATGTTGAAATATACGCTCAAAATTTCGTGATATGAAGGACAACACAACGGGACGTAAAATTTCGTCGACGTACCAATCTGCTTAAAAATGCTGCGGATGGCAACCAAAGGGGTCCTGTTCTGGAATGAAGTGACACCCAAGACCATCACTCCTGGCTGTCGGTCCGTATGGCTGGTGACAGTCAGGTTTGGAATCCCCCTTTTCGAGGCGTCTCCAGACGCGTCTTCGCTGGTCATCGGGGCTTAAATTGGAGTGGGATTCATCACTAAAGACAATTCTGCTCCATTCAGTAACATCCCAGGTCGAACGTGCCCGATATTACAGCAAAAGGGCTTGACAGTATACAAAGTTTAATAGTCGGAACAAAGGGGTTCCATGAGCTCAACCTTATTTCTCTGAGCCGTCTATTAATGGTATTTGAAGTCACTGGAGTAAGAGTTTCACATAGGATCGATAATAACGACGAATTTGGGGCTTTGAGTACCGCTCTGACGACTGACAAATTCTTACATTCTGTCCTATCTCTAAGCTGACCGCTTCCTTCTTAACACTCTGTTCGGCCATGGTTCCCCCATTCCAGCCAACATGATCTACTAGTAGCATCGCTCCTATCCAAATGTCAAAGAATTCGCAGATTATTCTAACCGGCTTATTTGAGCCCATCTACACTCCTCTCTAAAATGCTGATATCTGAACATATTGCTTGCGCACCTGTATGTCAGGCATAGTTACTGTCTATCTGAGTAGACGGAATAGAATTCTCAAAGAATGTATGACCGGGAATAAAAATTTTTCCTCTTTAATATCCTGCCAGTTGCGCAGTTAAAATGCTCTGTAGTGTCACAAGTTAATTCATTGGCCGCCAAACTTTAAAAATTTGCATTTTCCATCGAAACCTGCATGTATGTCAATTTGTATCCAATTTACATTACTCCTTGTTGGTGCGTTTTTTTTTTTCTTGTCCGGCAGTTTACATACTAGTCGGATTTACCCGCTTCGCTGGCCATTAAATTGAAGCGGATTTTCAATTATCATTAATAATACACTCATATTTGCGAAAATTGCAATATCATGAAGGGATCATGCAAATTGAACCAAACTTACGAGGAATATAACATGAGCTATGGAGGTATGACATGCAAATGATTAGAATTACAAAGAGATTGCACATGCAAGGAACGAGAACCTGCTCCTTCTCAGTCGCTTGTTCCAGGTATATAAAGGACTGTCAAAGCGCATTGAAAACCGTTTGACGTCGCCCGTCTGCGGTAAACGTTTCATTGGTGGTCAATATGCCTCATCAACAGCGGAGGCTGCCCCACCAAATGGAGTTCGTACAATTTCGCATCGTTGGTATACGAGAGGGTGGATTTTCAGATCGAGAAATCACAGCCCGCACGCAGTGTGATGCCACAACAGTGATGCATGTTTGAAGAAATAGACAGCGGAGAAACAAACAAGCCGAAAACCTGGCAGTGGGGATTGCAATAGAACAACGTCAAGGGACGACAGACACCTCATTCGCATTGATGTGACGAACCGTACAGCGTCCTCTCGTGTGTTAGCACAACGTTGGAGCACCGCTACAGGTGCTATCAGTAATATGTGGAATAAATTTCATTAATTTCTGACAATCCATTCATGGTGTTGCAATTTTCCCAAACATGAGTGTATATATCTTAGTCTGAAGTAGGGAAATTTGTTTTATTTTATTATGTATGCACTGAGAAAAAAAATATACCGCCTTCCTCTAGAATGAATAAGTGGCCTTTTTCTAAGTCCCTTAACTAGAAATATAGATTTCCGATCTATGCACATAAGGCACGCCAATAAACTGAATAGACGAAATTATCGAGAATTTCTAGTGTACACATTTCTAGATGGTGACACAATATTCTGAATACACTAAATATTCTGAATCATTTGTATTGCGATAAATTCTCGCTTGATTTTCTAGAATTTGGTAACAAACCAAGATTATAGTTCCTGGAACCCGCCTCTTGTAGTCTCATTTATTTGCAGAGATTTTAAATAGTTTTGCCCTCGAGAATATAGGCGAACGCTCTAGAATTCTAGTAGGGGCTTCTAGAACTCGCTTTCCAAGGGGACTAGAATTTATGAGGATGACATGGAACTATTTTTTGTAGAGCCACAACTTAGATTCTAGATGTCAGTTACAGAATTTTTTCTCAGTGTGTCCTATATATTATAACTGTTACATGATTTGAAAATCAAATTCTGTTCTGTTTGATTTCTCGATAGGAAACCGATATTGTTATTAAAGTTATTATAATGTAATAAATACAAAACTTTGAACAAACACCATAAAATGTAATAAACTCGTAACAATTGTTTCGGATCGAAAACCACATGGTACTTCGTCAGTCGAACAAGGTAGGCAAAGTAAGTCGAAAAAGTAGGCGGACAAAGTTGGTCGTGTGTTTTGTTGACCTGAAACAATTGCTGCAGGTTTATTGCATTTTATGGTGTTCATTCAAAGTTTTGTACTTATTACTTTAAAAAGTCAGTTTTGTGGTGCTTTCTTATTATTATTGTAAAGTAATTTAAAAGAAAATTATATTTCTTTATGAACAGTATTTTTTCGTGGAAATCCAATCGTTATTGAATAAGGGCAAAATAATAATAATAATAATAATAATAAATAAATAAATAAATAAATAAATAAAAAAGGAATTTGAATAACAATAATACGATACACTGAATTTAAAGAATTTTTTATTAAAGTAATTTTATTAGTTATCTTTTATTTACACTATTACTTGAATCAGCTAGAAAATTAATTTCCATGATTTTTTTAATACATTTTGTTAGTTTAAAAGAACTATCCCTGATGAATTTTAAAATGAGTTAATTTCAATTTTTATATTTTTGTATTTGGAAAAAAAAAGGAAATTAAATATTATTTTTTGTTAATTTTTAAGTACGGAAATTTCTAAAAAATATTTTCCGCTAATTTTTTATGAGGAAATTTTTTAAAGACAAAAGTAATAGAGAAGAAACATTTTATATTTAATAAACTTTTTTTATTTTTTATTAAAAACTATTTAATACAAATACGCGTAAATCTCCATAAATAATGTCACCTTGTCAATACACTGGCGTTTTTTGTAATCCAAACAAAATTTCAGAATGTATACAATAAAAAAATTAATTTCACACAGAAAATCATTCATAAATAATTAAAAATAATATATTTCATTTGCATACAGTTTACTTTCAGAATTATATTTCTGTACTAAGTTTCGGGCTTCCTTTATAAATCAACTTATTAAAGGCAAATTAAACAATAAAATTATGGATATTAAAATGAAATGTTTCACAACCAAAATTCACAGTTTATTGTGTTTTGCAAAATTAGTATCCATTATTGATGTTCGATCATACCAAATCATATGTTTACGTTAGTTTAACTTGAAACAGCACATAATCATAGTTTTTGAATGTGAGACGTTCTGTGTACGTTGATAATGATAACCT
This sequence comes from Salticus scenicus, assembly GCA_963930645.1. Lineage (NCBI taxonomy): Eukaryota > Metazoa > Arthropoda > Arachnida > Araneae > Salticidae > Salticus > Salticus scenicus. The sequence continues at coordinate 10,579 of CAWVNO010000055.1, forward strand.
ATATATATATAAACTGTAAAATTTGTAAATGTGAGAGAATAATTTGCTGAAATAATAAACTAAAATGCAGTTAAAGATAATTACATAAACAGTTAATTTTATTTATGCTTGAAATATTTCTATATATTCTAATTGTTTTAGAAAGTCATGAAATGAATATCAAGTTACTCCTGATGCTCAAAAAGTAATATCCCATAAAGAATATTTTAAGAAATCAGATTTGGAAAATTAGCATAGTAAAAAATAAACAAATAAAAATTAGTTTCAAAATTTCTTTATTATTTACTTTCTATAAAAATTTGAAATATTTATGACAAGAGTGTTATATGTCTTGAAAATTCATTTTACAAAACAAATAAGATACGTTTTAAGGTATATATATATATAAAAAGTTCCTAGAATAATACGATTTGCTTCATTTTTAGCAAATTCCACTATGCATAAAAAATAATGTAAAAATTTTTAAAGAACACGATGATCACATTACTGAAATTACATGTACAACTCCGAAGCCCATACTATGATTTAATTACCCATAATAAAATATACTAATCCTTCATGTTGACATGGAGAAATATTAACATTTAGAATAAGCTAAAACAGGTAATTAATTGCATTACATGACGTAAATCATGTTTCGAAACTTAATTTAGTTTAATCTTTAAGTAATATTCAGTAGATTGTATTATATAACACCTGTGAAAAAAAAAAATAATAATAGTGTCGGGCTATTTAAATGAGTCTTACATGAAGAAAATTATAAAATTTGAAATATCTAAAGTAATGTAATTTTCTCGTAAAATAAGTACGATAAATTTTGATCAGGTTTTACTTGTGTAAGATTTTTTAAATTCAATTAATTTGTTAACTAGCTTCCCTTACTTCATTTAGTTGAAATAAAATTTTAATTAAACTCAACTTGAACTTTTAATAAAACGTCAGAATTTTATTAGCTGAACCCATAAATGGGGTGTATTTTATTTATATGTAGAACTAGCTGTTGTGACCATTCTTCGCACTGGAATTATATTATTATTCGCAGTATCTTATTAAAAATAATATCTATCTTAGTTGAAGCTTACTATGCTGATAATGATAAAGAACGGATTAATATAGTTAATAAGCACAATTTGTAAATTTTTACTCGTATAATATATATATTTATTTATTTACATACATATACATATATATATATCTTTAAATCTGCATAGTTGTTTGTGCCCTCATTTGAACATAAATTTTCTCAACAACTAAAAAGTATTATTTATATTGTCATTTACGTTCCAAAAAAAAGGGTACAATAGCTAGTAAATAAAAAATTGCCAAGAGAATCCTATACCAAATTCATACATGCCAAAATTCTAATTAATATTTAGCAAAACTGTTATTACTCACCACTTTTTCCAAACCAGTTTTTTTTTTATTGCTATTTCAAACAATTCTTATGGTTAACCTACTAATTAATATCCAAAAATTGTCAGTACCAGCCATTTTTCTACACCAGACCTTTTTTAGAGTCTTTTTCTTTTTAGTTAATCGTAATTACATTTAAAGAAAATTTCTCTGAAAATAAAGTGATATTGAAAAGGGGCATGTTCTAAAAATCTTCCAGATAATTTTTAGTAGGTTGTCAGTTATGCTTTTATCCACATAGACCTATTGTTACAGGGCGATGAGCATTGTTTTATTATGGAAATATAAAAAATTGTGTGAAATATGAGCCAGCTCTCATTTCTGGGTAATGGTTAATTCTTTTAACAATTATCGCGTTATTGGTGATTATATGTTTTGATTTTGTTTTTTATTTAAAAGATAAAGCAAACAAAATATTACGTTTTGAGCTTTACAACTCTATTCTTACTGTCCGGACATACATATCTAAGGAAAGTATTTCAATCATGACAAAATTCGACTTTGAGATTTTAATTTTTCTACACGTTTTGAGATCCCCTGAGATCATTTATGCTGTTTTTACGGCGATGTATGCATATATGTATGGAAGTATGAGTGTGTGTATTTGCGTAGGATATTGTATACATTAGAGACTTAAAATTTTTATAGCCTGAGCTGAATGTTGGTACATACGTTTTACCGTATTACGAAGCATGAACTTTATTGAATCTAGGACATATATAGATATTTTACAAGGACACAAAAAAGAAAAAAAAAATCATTATCTTTATGACCTATAGGCTCTAATATTTTATAGTGTGTAAGCGTCTAAATGCCTCATTTGATTGCGCTGAAAATTTATACACATACTGTAGGTCATCGTCGCCCTAACTCTAGAGATTTTAGTAAATCTAGCGCTTTTAGTTTTTTTTTTTTTTTTTTTTTTTTTTTTTTTTTTTTTTGGAAATAACAAAAAATCATTTATCATTATCACCTATGGAAATTATGACCTATGATGCAACATTTTTAAATTTAAGAACGAACTACAACGAGATATATACTCAAAAACTCTATTATATTTTACTCTTTTCTTTATTTCACGACTTCTTTTATTTATACAACCGTTAATTATTTAATGTTTTGAAAGTCAAGTAAAGTCGCTACAGATTTTTTTTTCCATTTAATACAACCCTCCATAGGTAAGTATAATTCCCATAAATTATTAGAAAAACAATATAGTATTTCCTTTTCATATAATACATGCAATTTTTATTTCTTAATTTAAAGAACTAAATATAGTAATTTTAAGCACTTTACAAAATACTTACTTAAAATGTACGAAATATTAAAATAAAATAAAATAAAAAATCTTACTTGTGAACAATCACTTCATGGGATAAAATATGTTTTACATACAAAACAATCTAACTCTAATAGGGAAATATAAATTTTTAATAAAACTTTCAAAAATTAGAAAATATATCGTTTGCCTAAGAGAACGCAGTGTTTACGTCAAAAAACAAAACAACAACAAATATAGAGTTGAGGTTTATTTTGTCAAATAATCATCTTAACGTATCCAATTACCTAGAAATAAATCTTAACGTGTTACAGCAGCGTTTTTTGCTCATATCGTCAAATTTAACATTTTCTTTCTTTCTTTTTTTTTTTTTTTTTTTTTTTTTTTTTAAATTAATATTTCATGGATATAATTTTAATTTTGATACAGACTTAAATCTTAGCCAAGCATCATTGAATTCCATCCAGCCGTTTTCACGTCTTAACCAGTCGAATGAAAACGTTGTACATACCTTCAGCCTTTCCATGCATGCAGAGAAAATATTTTGAAATCAATTTCGGGAATAGTTTAAAAATAGTTCCTGTTGCCTAAAACGTAACGATAACTCGATTTTTCTTTCATTCAAAGCGTTTTACTAACACAATCCTTATGGCTCATGCGCAGTCGTTTTTTACACATAGCTCTAAATCTAATCAAAATTTTGAAATATTCGATAGATACCTACTGCGTACTACCCTGACAAAAATAACGACACGCACGCACACACTCTCACGGAAAAATTTCTGGCGTCTTTGTCGGCTCTCCCGATGTGTGAAACGTGAAGATATCACCAAATGTTTTTATTCTGCGAAATTTACTGACAAAAGTCTGATTTTATTAACATAGATATCAAGTGTTCGAATTTTTTTTCTCTTTTGATCAGCGAATATAAAATGCCTAAAAAAAAAAAAGGCATTACCTACAATACATAAGGGTAATTAATTGCAAGATATAAGAATAGATAAATACCCATAAACTAAATAACCGAAAGAAATATGTTAATTCATTCTTTTGAGAACATATCATTAAATAACAAACGTATTTTACCTCTTGAATATAGCTATAATGTACTTCAAATTTGAGGTTGTAAAGTTGTAAGTTCGAGGAAAGATTTGTTGTACTGCTCAGTATCCAAATTGTCACTAAAATAATATAAAAAATTATTCCACATTACTTAAGTAATTTTTTTATATAACGCGCTGAACTATTACTGAAAATAAGTATTTTTCGGCTCAAATTGCAAATAATAATAATATTAATAATAATAATAATAAATAAATAAATAAATAAATAAAATAAATAAAATAAATAAAATTCGGAGTGTTTGTAGCATATTAATGCAGTTTTAGATAGTTCTTATAATATTGTGCATACCTGCCAACCTTTGCTATATACCCGGAAGATAGTCAGTAGCCATACCTTTTTTTCTTTCTTTCTTTTTTTTTTTTTTTTTTTTTTTTTTAATTAGAGTATTTTTCTTCTTATTAAATCGTAATTATATTTGAAGAAAATTTCTCTAAAGTAAGCTGGTACGGAAAAAGAAGCGGGTACTAACAGTTATAAGAACGGTTTTACGATAGAGACGGAATATATTTACATAATTTAATACATATAATGTAATAATTTAATACATGTGATATATATAGTACATATAATATAAAAAATAAATGTAAATAAAAGTTTCTAATAATGATTAAAAAAAAAAAAAAAAAAAAAACAGTTTTTTTACAAACGTTAATTTTATATTTTAATGGGCCGTGATGAGTATACAAAATCACCAATTTTTAATTGGGGAAGGCGTGGTATAATATACAAAAGAATAAAATTAAAGAACAAGGTGTCACACTCTACGTTGGTTTATTTTTAATTAAATTTTCTTTCTAAGGCCGTAATAAGTAATTTTACCACAAACATGGTTGCTTAAACTAAACACAGTAGGCGTGGAAAAATTGCTTAACATACCTTTTGGATTTAGTGTTAATGAACTTGGTGGTAAGTATACTTCTCATGGTCTTATACATAACTGCCAGTTTTAAATTATACCGGAGTATTTTTAGCTCCACCTTTATTTCGCACCATTTTATTTATAGAAATTTTTTCTCCAATATATAATTTGGATAAAATAACAAAAAATTACTTTTAAAAAATACGTGGAATGAAATAATGGCAGGGCAAAAAATACTCCGGAATAAATTAAAATATTGGCATCTATTCCTTATATAGGATTAAAAATCAAATTAATGTTACTTGCTAAATTAAATGGATTTCTTTCTTCAAATCAATGTTAAACCCAAAAATTTTATTACACCATTACTACAAATAAATGGACCGTTCAAGCGTAAAAAATATAGTGTTATAATAATATAATTTCAAAACATGAACGATAATCTTGTTCGTACTTTCAGTAATAATTCCTATAATAATTAAGAAATGTTATGCTAATGCATTTCAATTTATGTTAAATAATAATAATAATAATAACTTACAAAAAAAAAAAAAAAAAAAAAAAAAAAAAAACATACATTAGCTACAATTTTTGTAATATAAAATATTTATTAACATTTAATATCATTAATTTTAAAATTATTATTTATAGTTCACAAATATATCTTAAAAAGACAAAAGTTTCTAAACCATTTATTTATTTACCTAAATCACCGAAGATTATTATAACAAATAAAATATATTTATATTTATAAAAAGCAAAAATAATCCCCATAACTCTTCTAATTATGCATGTTCTAAACATAGTAATTAAATATTCATATTCTCATTCCTGAAGTGAATAATTAGCCCTGATACATTAAATGTAAAATAAATACTTTGAAAAATTAAGAAAATTTGGTTTATTTGAAAATAATTAGAAGATAAATTTTCGTATTTATTTTGATTAATTATTTTCTAAAATTTTGGTGAACTTAATGCATTATTTAAATTAGGAATAGAGCATAATATGTATTATAGTACTTAAAATATTTATTTTAGTATTAGAATGATATATAATTAAAGCACACAATTATAAATGCTATACTGGAAACTAAAATTTTTAATAACTGATATAAAAAGCCAAGATTTCTTTATATTTTTCTTTTATTTTTTGACAAAATGACAACATTTTTACAATCATTAATGTATTTTATTTTATTTTGTATTTTATTTTTCTTTAGACAATATCTTTATATATATATTTCTTTTGTGCGTGTGTATGTCACTGAACTCCTCCTAAACGGCTGGACTGAGTTTAATGAAATTTTTTGTGTGTCTTCAGGTGGATTCGAGAATGGTTTAGATTTACAAATGAAAGTTGTAACTTAATTAGTTCTTTCTTAATTAATTTTTAACCAACTCTTTCAACAACTTTTCCACCTAGATGGCGTGAGTTGTCGTAAACACGATGTCAGAATTTATTTAATGTTGAAATGAAAAATTAATTTTTAACCGTATCTTATGAAGAGTTTAAAATATTTTTTCAAAATTAATATTTTTAGAATCGTAACCGTATCTTACGAAGTGTTTAAAATATTTTTTCAAAGTTAATATTTTAGAATCGTAAACACGATGTCAGAATTTATTTAATGTTGAAATCAAAAATGAATTTTTAACCGTAAGTGTTTAAAATATTCAACGTTAATATTGTTAAAATGTTAAAATTAGTTAAAATGGTATATTCTTTTAAAAAATTCGTCAATATCCGACGGAGTTATTTTATGTTAAAATGAAAAATGAATTTTTAGGCCATTATTATTTGTGCAGATGGAAAATGTACTAAAAGTTTTCCGAAAAATTTCACGATCACAAATGTTGACGGATATCCAATATATCGTCGAAGAAATCCCGATAATGGCGGACAATCTTATCATCTATGGCGGTCATCTATGTCAACAACATAGATATTGACATTGATAGCCGTTGGGTGGTCCCATACTCGCCTCTGCTTAGCAAAACATTCAATGCTCATATTAATGTTCAGTTCTGCAGTTCAGTGAAGAGCATCAAATACATTTGCAAGTATGTGAATAAAGGCAGTGATATGGCTGTATTTCGAGTTGAAAATACCAATGTGAATGCTCCTCCGGTGAATAACAACGATGAAATAACACTTTACCAAATTGGCCGGTACGTCAGCTCCAATGAAGCTGTTTGGCGTATCTTTGGTTTCCCAATTCATGAACGGGATCCAGCAGTTCTTCATTTAGCCGTCTATCTTGAAAATGGCCAGCGCGTATATTTCACGAGCGAGACAGCAATTGATCGTGCTATAAATTCACCAAAAACTACACTCACCGAATTTTTTGAATTGTGTAATCGTGCGGATGCTTTCGGTGCTTTTGCACGGACATTACTCTATTCAGAAGTACCACGCTATTTCACATGGGCTCCAACAAAAAAATGGATGCCCCGCAAGCAAGGCACGCCGATTGATGCATGTCCCGGTTTATTCAAATCAAACACCTTGGGACGAGTATTTACAGTCAATCCAAGGCAGACCGAGTGCTTTTATCTTCGACTGTTATTGGTTAATGTCATCGGCCCTTTGTCATTTCAAGATTTACGTAAAGTGAATGGACAACAGTATCCAACGTATAAGGATGTATGCCTTGCACTTGGCTTGCTGGAAGACGACAACCAGTGGGAGTGTATGCTTGCTGAAGTAGGACTGAACTGTACAGCAAAACAAATTCGTCTACTATTCGCTATAGTGTTGACTACATGTTTCCCGGCCCGAGCAGAGATATTAGATTCAATGACTGATGATATATTGCATCAACATCGTTCACGGTGCAACGATCTAACGATAGTATTCAGTGACGCTATGTACAGTCGGAGAAAAAAAAAACGCAACACTCAACTTAACTTCGTTGCTAATCGATGTAGAAAAATGTAACAGGTATCATTCGACGGGGAATTGTGAGTAGTATCAGAAAATGAACTGGAATTTTGAATTGGGGGTCGTCTACATATTAAAACGTGGACCAACTCTGATTTTTTCAATAGTAATGCCCAATTTTTATTTTATATTTGAATTCCTGAGATCGCGACAACGCGAAAAAGTATATTGGTTGTATATTTTACTCATTTTTTCACAGAGTTATAAGCGTTCAAAGTTTGAAGGTGCTGATGTTAATTTCATATTTCAAACTTTTATTAATATCTTCACAAAAAATAACACGAACGATATATATTTTTTTTTTTTTTTTTTTTTACAAGATACAGTGAAGAAACCCAAACATAATCCACCATTACTTTTGATTCTGAAAAATATTTTTAATTCTGAAAAATATTAATAAATTCATATTCATAAAAATTATGAATTATGACCTATATTAATTTTTATATAAAATGAATCCTAATGATGAAAAATATGGGTATGCAAATTTGCAGCTCATTCCAGTTATTAGTTTTCGAGATATAAATAAATATTTCTTTTGGAGTGGTTTAGGGGACCGTCTCTTATAAAGTTTTGCATGAGATAACGAATCAAATCTTGAAAAAAAATAACAAAGTTAATTTATTAACTTTGTTAAGTCAGTTGTTATACTTTTCCGCACTGCCAGACTCTCAGAAATTCGAATATGAAGTCAAAATTGGGTGTTGCTATTGAAAAAATCAAAGTTAGCATTCATTTCAATATGTAGATAACCCCTAATTCAAAATTCGATAACATTTTCAGAAAGTGCATTTCATTTCCTGTTGAATTATGTCTGTTAGATGTTCCTGCGTCAATTAATAACGAAATTACAGCGAGTGTTGCGTTTTTTTTCCCCGACTGTACAATGGAGCATTGATTGCTATTGAAGATCTTTGCATTATCATTGCCAACTTACCACTCAGTCATTTTGGTATGCATTCAACAAATCGAAATGCATCTGATTTAATAAGCAATGAATTTAATCGTGAACTACAATACAATACTGTAGAATTGGCAGTGATTGTTGCTCGCAATGTCCCACTAATGAATGAAAAACAAAGAACCATTTACGACCGCATCATGCTCTCAGTTTTGGCAGGACAAGAGGGATTCTTTTTTTTTGGGGGGGGGGTGCACCAGGTGGAACTGGCAAAACATTCCTTATTTCGCTAATTCTCGCTGAAATACGATCAAATAATGGCATCGCATTGGCTGTTTCATCATTTGGCATTGCGGCAACTTTATTGGATGGAGGCAGAACAGCTCATTAATTATTTAAACTGCCACTAAATATTCAAAATAACCCGGACGCAGTGTGCAACATAAAAACACAATCGTCCATGGCCACAGTGCTGAAATAGTGTAAAATTCTTATCTGGGATGAATGCACTATGGCACACAAACATTCGATTGATGCGTCAAACAGGACATTGAAAGATATAAAAAACAACGACAAACTATTTGGCGGCACTCTGTTACTCTTTTCAGGTGATTTCAGACAAGCACTTCCCGTTATTCCGCGTTCAACATACGCTGATGAGATCAACGCGTGCTTAAAATCATCGTCATTGTGGCTTAATGTTGAAAAAGTACAACTGAAAGTAAATTTGTGCGTTCAAAAGCTTCAAGATCCATCCGCTGAAACATTCTCAAAAGAATTGTTAGATATCGGCGATGGAAAAGTTACTACAGATGAAACTGGATGCATAAAATTACCGACACAATCATTGATTTTCAAGATGCTCTTATTGACCAGATATTTCCCGATGTACACAGACGATACACAAATCATGAGTGGCTGGCAGAAAGAGCAATTTTAGCAGCAAAAAATTTGAACGTCAACGAATTGAATCTCAAGATACAACATTTGTTACCAGGAGACTTGGTGTCATACAAATCTAATGATACAGTTTGCGATGCCACCGAAGCTGTAAATTATCCAACAAAGATTTTAAACTCATTGGATATACCAGGCATGCCACCGCATATTTTACAACTGAAGGTTGGATCTCCGGTTATTTTGCTTCGTAATTTGAACCCACCACGGTTGTGCAACGGCACGCGATTAGTCATAAAAAAATTAATGAAAAATGTTACCGAAGTCATTATTTTAAATGACAAATTCCGAGGTGAAAATATATTACTACTGCGAATCCCTATTATACCCACAGATGTGCCAATTCAATTTAAACGCCCTCAATTTCCAATTAGATTGGCATTTGAAATGACTATCAATAAGTCTCAGGGCCAAACGATGTCTGTCTGTGGCCTACATTTGAGCACATCATGTTTTTCACACGGACAATTATACGTGGCTCTCGAGTGGGCAAACCATCCAGTTTGTTTGTATTGGCGAAAGATGGGATAACAAAAAATATTGTACACTCTGTTGCATTAAGGGATTGATATTTTTTTTTAGTAATATTGTTATAAGTAGCGATATGTATATAATTTTAAAGAATCAATTTTAATAAATTAAAAAAATAAATGATTGGTGTTTTGTTATTTTTATATTCTTTCACCGTTCACAGCGCTCCATACATTATCCACTTATATACCAGATCCTTGCACTCTTACAATAAGTTAGTTATTTTTTTCTAGCAAAATATCCTCTAGAAATAATTTATATGACAAAACAACGTTTGTCGGGTCAGCTAGTATATATATATATATATATATATATATATATATATACATATAGATTAAGTATGCAATCAAAGTTTTTATAAGAATTAATTTATTATTATTAATTTTCACTGTGCACAATAATAATAATTATAATATTAATCTAAAAAGAATAGTATATTTGGAAGAAAACTTTTAATACAGAGTTTAGAATTGTTACTAGATGGAGGAATAAAATAAGGTTGGAGGACGTAAAAGGGTGATTCCACTGCCACGTGTAGGACAAAAAAAATGAATTTTTACTAACATTTTTCTATTTATACAAATTACTTAAAACTAAAAGTTTGAAAATTGCTGACCTACAGAAAGTACTTTTCTTATGTAAATTTTTAAGCGCAAATCTTTTTCTATTGTATTTTTTAATTACAAATTTTTTAATGAAATATAGCTGTCACGTGTCGAACATAATATTGGACACATGAGCTTTCTACTTTTAGCAAAAAAACCGCTGAATCTACTTATTCCTGCATTTGAAATTTTTTCAATTAATACACCGATTTCCCGCTAATTATTTATTATGTTGTTAGATTGAAAAAGTAAAATCTAGTACAGGCAATCATTTTTTAAATAAGTGTCACGTTCTGGACATTCGTGTCACGTGTGGGGCACCGTGAAATTTTCGGACTTTAAGAAAAGGAAAACAATAACTTATTAATTATAATGTATATATATATATTTTTTTTTTCAATTATTTATTTCACAAAATCTCTAACTCTTTATGAAAAACCAATTATAAATTGCAAAAAATGCGCTAATTTAAACCGCGTTGAGCAAGATAATAATAGAAAAAGTTAATGAAAGCGGAAGTTTCATTGTTTTGCTTTAAAATATGAATATATAGTTCTATAAATCTGTAAATTTATAAGAACCTCTTCGATTTTCAGCAATTGGTGTAGGAATAACTTTCACTATTTCTTCATGTCTGTAAACTATTACATATTGATGTTTAAATCATTTGAAATAGCCTTGGATTTTTGATTCTTTAATTACGTTTATAGAAAAAAAATATCTTATTCTTTTTGATAAAGATTTTAACTTTCATAGCTTTAAAAATACATCCTATTTACTAACAATGGTTATTTGAACTATGTATATAAAACTTATATTATTCATGTGCTTATTTTAGAAATACCTTTGTTTGAAATGCACTACACGTGATGTCACGTGTAAGACAATATATTGTTTTTTTAATTAATTTAAAAATTGATATTATTTTAAAGCATTTTCAGAAACATATAGGGTAATTCCATGAAAGAAGGTAACATCAGTCACACATAGAGATATAATTTCCACTTTCTCTGGTACCACTATTAATATTATATATAGTAATATGAATGGCATATTTACTGTGATTTTTTCGATTATATATGACAGTCATTGCTGTTAGAAAATATTGGTGGATGCAGAAATATCTGTGTGCGTTACTGACATCGCATTTTTCGTGGAATTGCCCTATACATGGTATGATTCATTATATATGATATGATTCCTCATACATGATATTCCTTATGCATGATGTGATTCCTTATAAGCCACTTTCTTTTTAAAATACAATTCTTGGTTCAGCAACAGTTTATAAATTACTTTCACCCTGTCACGTGTGGGATATTAATTCACAGTAACTTTAATTTTAATTTATTTAACTTATACTGCTATAAAATTCTTAAAATATTGCATTTAAAAAAAAAAAAATACATAACGATTTTAAACTGTAACAGCAGAAATCACTAAGTCAAGAGGAAAACTGTATTAGATTGCTTTTAAATTAACACATTTAACCCCATGAAATTCAGATGATGATAGCCATCTTTGAAGCACTGTTACCACTCAAAAAAAGTAAAGTATTAAAAAAATATTCTTAAATACAAATTATTTGGACTTTGAAAACAGACTGAGTAACTTGTATCATTCAAAAAAATATATATTTTTTACTATATAAAATGTCTTGCTTTCCGTGGAATCCCCCAAAAGAACACACGTGAAATACAAGGCGTGGCCAGAATAATGCAAATATAACGCTTTTTATGAAGACCACGCCTTGTTTTTTATCCTTTTAAGTGTGCCACCTTGTAAAATACAGACTTGACTGACTTCATAGCTTGGAAGCACCTGTGGTCAACACCGCCTACCTCCATCTGCATAATAACATGAGGAGATAACGGGATGAGGAAATCAGAATTCAAATGTCTGCCGGGAGAGTAAATAACCGAACAAATAATTTTGAGCTCATTTGAAATTAATGCACAGTTTACGAAGGATTGCAATACAGTACTTATGAAAAGAATAAGGGTGAATAGATTATGTTTTTTCCTTTATTATTTAATTTTTCCAGTGCCACCGAATTGAGAGAATTTTTTATTCAATAAACAATATCAATTTTTAATTGCAACGGTTGGCTAAACACTTCGAAAACTTATTTGAATGATGTCTTTGAAATGAGAAGGCAACCGTTAACATTAAAATTTAGTGGTGGATATTGAATAATAAATTTCCAAAATCTGGCAGCACTGAACTACGAGTTTTAACTTTTATTAATTAATTTATTTTTATTTTTCGTAATTAGACTTTTAGAATTTAAAAATAAAAATAACTAGCTGGAACCCGTCGAATTCGACGATCATTTTATTGACCGTAATGTTTCAAAAAACGTCGCATCATTATTTAAATGTATTTCAAGTTAAAACATCTAATATAATTTACGACATTTCACTTTAAAAAAAGAAAGTCAGAAAAATGCTTATAAATAGAAATACTATATATGACATCACTTTCTACAAAATACAGTCAATGTGACGTCAAACTGACTCCAAATAAACAGTTGCTATCTTTTATTTTCTATTTCGTTTAATACTAAGACTACATGTTAGCTGACCTGCCCGGCGTTTCCCGGGCCCATGGTAATAACCTTAAATGAACCTTAAATTAGTATGGTTTTACATCTTTAACTCGATTTTGTTTGAATTTCTATTTTTAAATAAAAGCATCGTGAAAAAATAATCAGCTGTAACAAAAAAATTATCTCCAACCGAGCAAAACTCTGCCTTGTGACCCTGGTGCCTTCAGCAGCGCATACGCCGGTCGCTAATAACATAAAAATATTCCCAAAAATTAACCTGGAACCGAACGAACACGCATGGTGTTGTCCGGGCCCATAATACCTTAAATGAACCTAAAATTTGTATGCTTTTACACCTTTAACTCCATTTAGTTTGAATTTCTGTTTTTAAATGGAAGCATCACGAATAAAATATTCAGCTGTAACAAAAAAAAAAAAAAAAAAAAAAAACCTCGAACAGAACGAAACTCTGCCTTGTAACCCCGGTGCCTGCGGCAGCGCTATACGCGGGCCGCTAATAACATAAAAAAATTCCAAAAAATTAACCTGGAACCAACCGAACCCGCCCGGCAATGAACGGGCCCATGATAATAACCTTAAATGAACCTTAAATTTGTATGGTTTTATATCTTTAACTCGATTTTGTTTAAATTTCTATTTTTCAATAAAAGCATCACCAAAAAAAAAAAAAAAAAAAACATCTGTAACAAAAAAAAACAAAATCCTCAAATAGAACGGAACACGGGCTCGTGACCCGGTGCCTGCGGCAGCGTATATACAGGCCGTTAATAACATGAAAAAATTCTTAAAAAAGAACCATGAACCGAGCGAACCTCTGACTCATGTTACCTCTGCCTGTAGCTGCTGCATTGTATAGCAGGCATGCATGCTACGCACGCGTTGCTAAATCCAATTTCCTCCACCAGAGGGTGCAGTATGTTGTATACGAACATCACCAATCGCCTTGAATTTCCAAGACATTTCAAATAAGGGGTCACTGGTGGTGTCAACTGCAAAATCCTTTAGTTGCACTTTCCACCGCCAGGGGACACAGCGTGTTCTATACGAACAACACCAACGGTAAGGAAATACCAAGACCTTTAAAATAAGGTGTAACATGATACGGTCGACTGCAAAATCACCTAGTTCCATTTTTAAACGCCAGGGGTGCAGTATATTGTATACGAACATCCCCAATCAACTTGAAATTTCAAGACCTCTATCACCAATCGCCTTGGATTTCCAAGACCTTTCAAATAAGGTGTCACATGGTGGTGTCAACTGCAAAATCCTTTAGTTGCACTTTCCACTGCCAGGGGGCGCACTGTGTTCTGTACGAACTTCACCAATGGTCAGGAAATACTAAGACCTTTAAAATAAGATGTAACATGATAGTGTCTACAGCAAAATCACTTAGTTCCATTTTTCACCACCAGGGGTCGCACTATTCTGTATACAAACATCCCCAATCGACATGAAATTTCAAGACCTTTAAAATGAGGTGCTACATGTGTGGGTCTAGAGCGGATTTCCCTCTCAAACTAATTTCCCCTCTTTCCCCTCCCCTCCAAATCTACTTTCCCCCTTCTTTCCCCCTTTAAAATCGAAAATTCCAAATTCGCAGATATTGATTTTTTAGTATTCGACTCTAGTCCCCATATGTACAATTTCTTCACCGTGAAGTAATTTGGAGCTTAGTTAAGCTTGTAAACGTGTTTTTAACCCGTTTCCCCCCGAGGGGGAAAACCGTTCGACTTTTTTTTAATTTTCTCTTTTCATAGCACATCTACAGACCAAGACCTTTTTTTAGACACCTCAACCAAATTTTTACACCAAGTAGTTCTCTCAATATAGTGGAGACAGACAAAAACATGTTTCAAATTAATATATAGATTATTATTGGGCAATGCTTTGTACAAATTCAATAGAATTTTTTCTTTCTTTTTTATTGCAGTTTATTTTATTGTTGGTATACATTTCCCTTGATAAAGAATGAGATGAAGGAATCTTGTTTCGAAATAATAAAAGAAAAGGCACATGGAATAACAGAGGGAAAAAAAAAAATTCAAGTTTAATGAAAGGCTATGAATCGTAAACCCGTTTTTCGTTTACGTCTATTAATAGGATATTTGTATTTATATGTAGCTAGTGTGTTTAAAGTAGAGTTGATAATTGATTCTAAAGTCAAATGAAAGTTATATGTTGTATAAGTCGTTTATCCTCGGAGTGGAAATTTCCTTATAAAAGGGAAATTTTTGAATGTACTGGGGCATATGAAGTATTTGCCCAATGGTTGCATTTTGAGCTCCAGTGAGTAACTTGACATGAGCTTTTGCTGCATATGACCATACATAAAGATGGAACATATATTGGATGTATTAAGAAGCCTTTTATTTTAATAGCTTAAACTGCTGCTTCGTGTAAGAAGGGTCATTAATTTACTCTTAACGGTTTGAAACTTGTTTCACGTATTGTGATGTGTTGTTTTAGAGCATACCCTCCAACATCCTAATTAATATTCCGTAGTATTGTTAGTCCCGCCCTTTTTCTCCCACCTATAAATTTTTAGAGTAATATTCTCCAAACGCATTTGCGATTTAATAATAAGAAGAAAACTCTAAAAATATACTGGTGTGAAAAAGAAGGCGGGGCTAACAATACTACGGAATATTAATTAGTATGGTGGAGGGTATGTTTAAGAGTGAGAAATGTGCATTGATTAGACTATGGAAAGGTGCTGCTATCGACTTTGATTTTTAAACTATCCCTAGTACCTTGTGTCATGCAACTTCTACATGAAAACAAAATTGCCTCACCTTTTTTGTATTAAGTGCTATTCTCCATTTGGAGAACCAACGTGGAAACATTTTGCTGGTGTGTAAATGCCAAAATAGGGTAACACCTGTTGCGATTAGAAGCAAAATTGTAGGTATCATTCGCATAAATAGAGATGACGTATGAGGATAATAGGGCATATGTTTAATATATAGATTTAATAATATGCGGCTAATTTTACTATTTTGAAGGACACCGAAGAAGAAGACATATTTTTGGAATAATGAATCTTTCTCTTTAACGGGGACAGCGATAAATTAAATTATTTAGAGGTGGGGAGAAATTACATTTATATATACAAATATAAGCATTTATTTATTAACTGTAGTATAATTAATTCTTTACTTAAATCTATCCCTTTTTGGAATGATAAAGAGTTATTCAGTAAATTCAAACCGATTCTATATTGCCACATAATTATTAACAGTATATTTAATTCTTTTAAAGTATTTTTGTATTTTAGTTTTAATGATATAGAATTTTAAACATTATTAATAATTAATTTTATTTTATAATACAAAAAATACAGAAGTTACATAATATAACAGGATGGCGACAGGCCAAATTTTTTCCTGAATCTTCCACCAGTATTTTTCTTTCGGAATTTTTAGTAGAAAGTTTGCTCTATTAATTAATACGAAAATTATTATATAAATATACCGGTGGAAGAATCAGGATAAAAGGCGGGTCTGTCGCTGCCATGTATATTAACATTATGGCTCACACGAAAAATAATACTTACAAAGCAGTATAATTAAACTCAACTAAAATTTATAATAAAATACGTATATATATATATATATATATATATATATATATATATATATATATATATATATATATATATATATATATATATATATATATTTACGGTGATGTTAATATTATGTATCTATTAAATGCGAAAATTTATAATAATAACATATATATATATATGCGTTTATTTATTTATTTTTTTCATCGACATTCATACAATTTATAAAATCTTATAAAAACTGCATACGTTCTAAAAACTTTATGATATCAGTCATAAATCAGATACTTCGATTGATTACGAATAGGTTGCGAATTAAAGCGCTGCTAAATTTTACGCTTTTTATTAATCGGAAAATTCAAATAGATTATTATTATTATTATTTATTTATTTATTATTATTATTATTACTATTATTATTTTTTATATTTCTGTAACAGTTTTCACTAATTAAATAAAGCGAAAATTTTCCTGTAGTCAAACATTGTAAAGGTTAAGACCTATATAATTATACTTTTTAAAAGTGCAGCTGTTGTAGATTTTCTTTTTTCTACAGAACGGGCAAAGAAAATTTTCAAAATCTAATTTAGAATATAAAGGGTAGATATTTCAGAAGCCATTTTAAACGTTTTATTATTTCGTGTCATTTATATATTTTATTTTATTATTATTATATTTTAATCGCTAGTGTATTCCAAATATAGATTAACAGGAGCAGAGACAATCAATTATTTTATAGTTAGCTAATCGACAGCATTTAGACATTTTTACAAAGCAAATATACAAAGTTATTTTTATTTTGCTATTTGTGATTTTTGCAGGGCTGTGAGACTTTATAATGTAATATAATTAAATCTAATAACTTGATGTTAACTAAAAACTATCAATTTTATAATTCCCTTAAAAAAGAATAACATCTGTATAGAAATAAACCTAATCACCAGATTTCAATAAAAATGGTTGACTTGCATTCAAATAGGGTAAACCCCAAGATTTATCTGTTTGCTTCTCTCAAAACTCTTCACTTTTTTAATAAGTAGGTATTTGTGAATTTATTTATTTAGTGAAAAATAAAGGATCTAATAGTATTTCTAAGGGGGTTAAATTACAAATATATATATATATATATATATATACATACATATACATATACTTCTAACGTATAAACTTTATCAATATCTCTAACTAATATAAAGATTTCATGTCGTAAATTATACTTTGTTTAAAATATAATTATAACAAAATTTTTCAATTCATATACGTATGAAGAACACTTCTGATAGCTATAGTAAGCTAAAGTAAATTAATTATTTAATTATCTTTCGTATCGCACATTAAATGCTTATAAATGAATTAGTGTAATAAGAGAACAAAATTCATTAAATATTTTGTTTATTAGAGAAAGAATATTCAGAAATATAAAAGTATATTTAAAGTAATGACGGAACTAACAGTTCAAGTATTACAAGTCCAATAAAATATTTTCTGCAAAATCAGGTGATTATAAATCCGTTTATGTGAGTATTATATACTCACATAAATTATATTCCTTTTACGAATAATTATAATTAATTTATTTAATTTTACTTATATTTATTAGATTTTAGTTACTATAAGTTAAATTGAAAATGACAACTAAGAAATTTTATCACTTTAATATCGTCGAGAAAGATATTACTACATTGATTCAATAAAAATCTTATATTTTTCAAAAATTAATATAAAATATATAACAGACACATAAAAATAACATCAAAATTTAAAACATGGACAGTTGGATATACAGATAGACGAATCAATGCCAGAATACTCTGAAACAATTTTTGAAACATTTAAGTTAGTACAATGCTTCCAGAAAATTATAATTATCTCCTAAAGTACATAATTTTATTTCGACATGAATACCTAAAAATGCTAATCCTAACATTTTCCATAGAAAACATATCTCTGTGCTTATGAATTATAAATATTAAGTTATATTTCTTTCGCAAAATAAACCTATTAAGGAATTCTGCACAGGAATACTTCTCACAAAACTTCTTGTACTGGCGTTTTCCTGGGTGTCCCTGTATAGAAAACAGTCCTGTCGTTTATACCATTTTCCATTCGGTACATGTCATGATGAAATTAAATACGATCTATCAGTTTCAAAATCTTTAAAAAATATATACGATAATGAGAGTACGGAGATGAGTACACTGTAAAAAAAAAAAAAAAAAAAAAAAAATTAAAATAAGTAAAAATTTGTAAGATATTTGGGTAAAGCAATGTTCCAAATTGAAAAGTTCTTTTTGTAACACAAAATTTCAACTTAAATTGGATACGAGACCAATTTTGGATTGAATTGTTTTGTGGTTTATTTTTTGCAGTGTACATACGTATATATACGAAATGTTTACATTTTGTTTAGCTCATCTACGCATGTTATATATATATATATATATATATATATATATATATATATATATTAATAAAAGGTAAGTGATAAATATTTTCTACAGCGTCTTTATTTATTATAGACAAAAATATCAAATAAGGTAATGAACCATACATAACAAGTTTGTAAACTCAAAATAGATAGATTTTCTGACCCATTTTGGGTTATAAACAGAACTTTCCAATTTGGAACATTGCTTTGCCCAAATATCTTACAAATGTTTACCTATTTTAGATTTTTTTTTTTTTTTTACAGTGTTCACAGACAGACAAATTAAAATCATAAACACTAGTTTTTTATACCAATAATAGAACTATAACTATTAAAATGGCATTTTGTTATACGTACATTTATTAAATTTTTTACATTTATTACATTCTATATGTTTAATATTTAGTTTTTTTTTTTTCGTAATAATACGATCATTACTTACATTGTCGTTCTCTTTCATTCGTCTTTCGCGCTTCCCTAAAAGTATTCCTTCTAAATACGTTGTATAATTAAAGTATATTTGTCATAAATTCAGGCTTATTGCTAAACATTTCCAGAAAAGAGAATGTATCTATTTAACTATCATTAGCGCAAAGATAAATATCATTAGTTCATGATCAATCATTCTAAAATAAATAACACTCCAATAAACTTTTCTTAGTAACGTTTCCTTAACAAAATAATTAAAGTCAACATAGAAAAAAATTCAGTATTTTTTATATGTGCATAAATTGTAACAAATTCTCATAATTTTCAGATATCAGTAATTTATAACACAGCAGTTAAATATTTATATTTGCATTTTTTAGACGACTAATTAGTCTTGATAAATGGAATGTAAAATTAATGGCATAAACAAATAAGGAAATAAGACTTTTCCAGAAAACAGTTATAAGATAAATGGTTACATATAATTTAATCCCTCGTTTTCTAAGTTTTCTGTAAACAGTTTGTGCAGATAATGCATTATTCTAAACATGAATAAAAGATAATTCACAAATCTTTTTTTTTTTTTTCCAGCTCATAATTTTAATTTATATTATATGTACAAAAATTATTTTATTTCATTTATTTACTTATTTTTAAATTAATTCAGTGGTTTAAAAGAGGTGCTATGTTCATAGTAGTGTAAAATGAATGAATAAATAAATGATAATTTTATTTCGTTTAAAAATATATTTAAGCCTTTATTTTTGTTGTCTAGACAACACATTTTATATACAATCATGTATACGGTAGAAAGAGACAACTGTCTATATTTTTTTAGTTTCTACTAAAAAATTATATGCAATAGCATTTTTAACACATCGAATACTTTTGTTGTAATGATCTGTACATTTGTCTTTATTTTAGTTAATAAAACAAAATATTTGTAAATATATTTTTTATATATGGTTTAGGAAAAAAAAAAAAAAAAAAAAAAAAAAAATCTAACTTTTTGTTGTTGTTGTTGTTCTTGTCTACAGTAGCACCATTTGATAGGGCTAGTACGGATGATATACATTTTTAATCAGTCATTATTATATAATTAATTAAAATGTAGGTAAAACTACGATAAAATCAAACCTAAATTAAATACTTTTTTTTTCTTATGTATGTAACAGTCCTCATCTATGATAAATCATAACTATGCGGTTGACTGGAAAAAAGAAATGTTGACACTTATAACCAAAGCTTTTCAGAGTAAGCTTGTTCCATAGACCTATCATAAGAGTGAACGGAGCATTCCATTATTAAGGCAATATAAAAAAGGGTGCAAAGATGAAACACGTTACTGTTGAAAAAGGTTTCCTTTTTTGGCATTTATCGCTTTATTGGCGATTTTTTGTTCTGAATATTATTATTATTAAAAGATACAGCAAGAAAAACTTGTGTGAAACGAAACAGCTGCTGAAATTTGTTTCTACTTTCCTATTAACACTTTCCAACAAAGTTAAAAAGTGTTTATAACTTCAGTTTTTCTATACTCGCTTTAACTCTCATAAATAATCATGGACATTTTTGAAATCATATAAGATATAATAAATTTAAACTAATCCAATTTATAGAATTAAATATAGCAATTATAAACATTTTACAAAAATAATTACTTAAAAAGAATGAAATAATAAAATATTAAAAAGAATCTTACCTGTGAAATAAAATCCTTATTTTACATAACATCTAGGGCTTATAAAGTACATCTAATCACAATTTCTTGCTATAAAATTCTTTTTAAATTCAAATTAATTTAACTTTTAAAGTGAAATAAAAATTTTAAAAAGAACTTTCAAAGAAAAAGGAAAAGTGTCGCCTTTTTAATAAAAAGCAGAGTTTAGAGCATGGCGAATAAATTTCAATATTGGCCAGTTTGGCTTCCTGTAGATCAAGAGTCCCATGACCTTTTTATGAGTTATCTTTGCCACTAAAAAAGGTTGTCATAGTCCCGTCCACTCTTACAATAAGTATATGACTTGTTCACACAATGTTAAAAAATGTCCCAAAATAAACTCGACGTCAGAGCTTCTTGTGGTACAGTGGCTGCGGTACCGAAATAAAAGCTGTGAAAAATCCTCCCACATTGTACTTTCTTCAAAAATGTTATCTCTTATGTTTTAATGAAAACGAGAATTAATTATGACCCTAAATGAACGTTATAGAAGAAATTATCCACTTAAAATTATTTAGCGTGCATTTCAATTTTAATACAAAACATGTTAGATGTTTGCTAATATTTTCAAGTAAATAATCACATCTACAGCGTTCACTTAGAGCCTGAATTAATTAGTGTAAAATATAATTTTTTAAATCGATTTTTTAATGTTGTAAATTGTATTGTAATTACAAAAAAAAAAAAAAAAAAAAAAATCATGCATTAGTAATTTAAGAAGAAAATGTTAATGTATACAATTATCAAAATTAAACTTTTGGCAAAAATAAATAAATAAATAAATAAAATAAAGGAATAAATAAATACAAATAAATAATAAGTAAATATAAATAAAATTTTGCGAAAGGAATCGCTTATAAAAGATGAGTTTATCATTATTTATTTTATTAAAAAAGAAAATATTATCTCTTGTTCCATAAAATCAATCAGACGCAGGCGAAATCATCCGCAAAAAGTTTATTATCTAAACAAAATTTGTTTGTAATTGCTTCATAACTAAATCTTTAACTAAAATAACATTTAAAAATGATAAAATAACATTTAGGAATGGACAATATAATATGCACTAACTTGTTTTAACCTCATAACAAATCTAAGCAATCGAATTCAAAATTCCGTAGATTTTCTCTTGATCCGTAATGAATGAAATATTGAAGAAATTAAGATATTAATAATTATATAAATCGTAAGAAGTATTCAAAAAGTACTTTTTAAAAATTAATTGTAAAATATATTATTTAACTTAAAATACGGGAAAATTTGCGAAATATGAATATTTGAAAAGTACATGATTTTTCCCGTCCAGATGTCAGTTCGCTCAAACACATTTCTATTTTAAATTTAAATATAGAGCATCACGCGAGAAAACAAATTATATTCAAGCATGCGCAGTTTCAACCTGAGTAGTACACTACCCATTGCTCCATTGCAGTGAATGCGCTTACTAGAAAATGCTTTGTTTCTAACTAAAAGAGCTGATTTGTTTTTCTCTTTTTTTAACAAATATATATAAATATCTATTACATCCATGTATATCTACAAATCGTTCAATGTAAAACACAACACTGATTAATAAAAAAAATAAAGAAAGAAAGCAGTTGGCTGGGATAAAGCCATTTATGTGATAGGGCTATATTAGCACCGTGCAAATCTTTTCATATTTACGCATTATACTGATTTATATAAACCTTGCATGTAAATAACTATCAAAATATGTATGCATTAAATACAAACTGTTATAAAACATTATAATTTATTTATTTTTATTTATTTATTTATTTATTTATTATTTATTTATTATTTATTTTTACTTATAAATAAGTGAATTTACTTATATATAAGTGAATTCACGTAATCTTGTCATTAAAATGCAAATGCGAAATTTATATTTTCACTCTTAAAAACCTTATTTTATGAGTTAATGCTGAACTAACAATTGTACTACCATGCAGTGTAACTGAACTTAAAATAATAATAATAATAATAATAATAATAATAATAATAATAATAATAATAATAATCATAGAAATTCCTTGTGATATGTACAGTCGGCAGCAAAGTTATTGAAGCACTTCTTAAAAAAAGAGCTCCAATACTGTTTTGTTAAGTAAATATTTGTCGATTCATGAACTTAATCTCATACTAAAACAGGAATAAACTACTACGTCAGAAACGCCAAAGAAAAATTATTGAGGTGCATACAGCTGTTTCGGTAGCCTAAAGCGTACCGTCATCAGTGCAAAAAGAATTCTGAATCAGGAGAAGTGCTCGTATATATAGGAGAGGTACCGGATTTAGTTCAACCAATAGGATTACGGAAGAGGTGGGGAGTGTGGCCAATAGGAATTAAGGAATGTGTGATTGGCCACACTCCCCACCTCTTCCGTAATCCTATTGGTTGAACTAAATCCGGTCCCTCTCCTATATATACGAGCACTTCTCCTGATTCAGAATTCTTTTTGCACTGATGACGGTACGCTTTAGGCTACCGAAACAGCTGTATGCACCTCAATAATTTTTCTTTGGCGTTTCTGACGTAGTAGTTTATTCCTGTTTTAATATTCCAACGCCAAGTCTCCTGCTATTATTAATCTCATACTGTTTATAAAAAAGTAAGTCGATGATAAAAATTAACAATCAAAATAATATATATATATATATATATATATATATATATATATATATATATATATATATATATATATATATATATATATATATATGAAATGTGTGGAAGTTGCTGCCGACTGTAGCAGAATTATTTGAATTCTTCACAGTACCACCATGTCATAATTTGTTTCCATCTCCCCTAGATACATTTTATGTATCTAAAAATTATTGAAGTCTCATTTTTTAAAAATTGAGCATAATAATAATAATAATAATAATAATAATAAAACAGTAAAAATGTTTATTATAAAGAGCATGGAATTCACAGATTATGTAAAGAATTTTAAATACTTAAATTAGCGCTACTATGTTTACTATTAAAGTACGGATGCATTCAATGCAATCTCGTATAAAGCACTATAATTCATTTTAAACTTTTTTTTTTACTTTTTTATAAAAGTAAAATGCCTAATCTTGTCATTAAAAAGGAAAAGAGAAACTTATATTTCCACCATAAAAACCTTATTTCATACAGTAATGCTGAACTATCACTTGCGCAATCACGGAAGTGAATAGCAGTGTGACTGAACATTAAAAAAAGCTTACATAGACAATTTATGTGATACGTAGCAGAATTATATGGGTTGTTCACTGCAACACCATGATATAACTAGTTCCCTTCTTTCTTAGATACATTTAAAAATTAGTTGGCATAGGTGGACTCTGCTCAGTTCCCCATCATATTTATGTTCTCATAAATTTCTAGTGCGAGACATATTATAATCATGTTAAAAGAAATTAATTTGACCAAAGCTCGATACAGTGACAGAATGAAATCTCCGCTTAATAGGCTATCCACCGTTCACTTAGATATATTTACCTTATTCTAATCTATTAATTTATTTTATCAGGGTCAATTTTGTTGTTTAGTTTTCATGCTACTATTTCCAATGCAATAATCCTCAAAATTCATATTTATATGAAAAATTTAAAATTTCGATATGTTGAGAAAATTGTAAATAACGAATAATTTACGAAATTTTCCTATTAGAATATTTGTAGTCAATCATGTTCAAACAAATATCATAAATGTAATTTTGAAGTTGCGTAATGTATTTATGATCCTCAAAATGGAAGATTATGCTCAATTTTGCCTTATTCTGGCATATTAAGTAAATCGTAAATTCCAAATAAATTACGAATTTTTTAAATTGGAAAAATCATAGTCTATGATATTCATGCCAGTATCCTAAATAATATTTAAAAAGTGGTTTGACATCTTAACGATGAAAATATCCCTCAAGATTGACGTCTATGTGAAATTTTGCTCTATTTTCTCATGTTAAGAAATTCGTAAGTTTCCAATAACTTACGAAATTTTCAAAGTAGCATGTTTAGAGTTACTGATGTTCATTCCGGCATCAAAACTGATATTTTAAAACTGGTCTGAAATTTTTTCAGTAAAAAGTTTCTACTTAATTCACGTTTAAGTGAATTTTTGTCCTATTCTCCCATGTTAAGAAAAACGTAAATATCTAATAAATTACGAAGATTTTTAATTCGAATGTTTCAAATGAATAGGGATCTTGCCAGTAATGAAAGCAATATTTTAGAACTCATCTGACCTAGTTGCGATCATTTGTTCGTGAGATATCGTGTAAACAGACTAACAAACTAATGGACTAACACACTAACAGACACCCTACAGACAGACACCGTACAAATTTTGTCATTTTCGGATTCCTCACACCTGAAAAGGTATAAAAAAGTCAAAAAACCGATGTCGAACATTTTCACGATTACCTAAGTTCCCCATACCTATAGTATGATTGGGAACTAAAAAATATTTATCTCCTAGATCCAATTAAAATAATCTTTAAAATTGATTAGAATATTAATTTTTTTTTTTTTAAAGAAAATAAATTACTATACAATTGTTTATAATCAAGAATAAGGATTAGCATGTTGTACAGCGATTTTAAATTACTTACATACTTATAGTTTATACGAAGTTCTTAGTTGCAGTCTACATTATTATCTCGCGTAGTGAAGACAAATACCGATTCATTACATGGATCTCGATTGCAGCTACGATGAATATTAAATACTTTCGTACAGGATAACTCA
The DNA here is from genome assembly GCA_963930645.1 of Salticus scenicus. Lineage (NCBI taxonomy): Eukaryota > Metazoa > Arthropoda > Arachnida > Araneae > Salticidae > Salticus > Salticus scenicus. Next base: position 36,642 of record CAWVNO010000055.1, read on the forward strand.
AACATTATTTCTCGCATTTCAATTACATTCACAGGTGATTCATATAAGTGTCATAACAAAATTCTCTAAAACACTTCTGGGAAATAATTTCAAACCGCTCAAAAATAAGTTTAAAAAGTTTCCTAAATATAATGTTCGAATTGCGCATTTTTTTTTTTTTTTTTTCGTACGTCATTAAAATTAGTTCTGGCATCATTTAAATCAAACGGATTTTTTCGTAAACAATCGGATTAAAATATAATGGAGTAATTATTTTATTTATCGGATATTATAGTTAATAAAATTTGATTCAGTTCAGTTGGAATATTTAGTATTCAGAGCTGAAAAATGTAAAATTTTTTACAAATGACTTACATTTATATGACATGCAATGATATAATCAGATGAGATTTTATTTAATTGAATATAATAAAAGTTGCTAATGAAAGTAACTTCTTATTTCAAAAGAGAAGAATGGAGATATTTCCAAATTGTATTTATATTTAGTACTCGAATCCTATTTCGTATTGACTTTTATATTTTACCATATTTTACAAAATTTCCTGTTTTTTCGGATGATGTACCAGTAATTTATAACAGAAATTTTAGCAACAGTTTTCCGCCATTTATGTATAATTCATTGTATTGTAAAGTACCATTAGAAAATAATGGTAATCATGTTTAAAAAACCCAATAATTTTTGGGAATTTTAATTTTATGTATTTTTAAAATATTACATTTTGTAACATACTACATACGAGGTGTGGCTATTAAATAACGAGACTATTGCTGCTACAGATGAACTACATATGCGCCAAATCCGAATTACCGACCGCTGTGCAGTGTAAAGCCTTCTGTTTCGATTGCAGTGCCTCCTGTGTTTGTAGAGAAATCAGTCTGGCCGTAACCTTCGTTTGTGTAAGAGGTGTTTGTTTCGTTTTGCCGAAAACGTGATAAGTGTAAAAGTAGAGTAACGAATTGTCGTGAAATTCCACGTGAAACTTGGTAAAACCGCTAGTGAAACTTATCTTTTATTAAAACAAGTTTATGGCGATGAATGTTTATCATGTGTGCGAGTTTATGAGTGGTTCAACCGTTTCCAAGATGACTGAGAAGACTTTGGAGATGATGACCGAAATTCAAAGCGATTATGACCTTTTTTTTGACATTCATGGTATTGTGTACCTTCACTGGGTTCCTGAATGTCAAACTATTAGTTAGCATTACTATCTTGAGGTGCTTGCTCAACTCCGTGAAGGGGTAAGGAAAAAACGACCCGAATTGTGGAAGAACAAGTCATGGGTTCTCCATCAAGACAACGCGATGGCTCACACGTCATTGTCTGTCAAGACGTTTCTAGCCAAATACAACATTCCAGTTTTAGACCATCCGCCTTATTCGCCTGGCCTGGCCCCATGCGACTTTTATCTACATTAAAAGGAACAAGATTTGAGCCAGTTAAAGCTGTCGAAGAAAAAAGCGGTACTCCTCGTGCAGGAGCTCTCTGGACAAGACTTCCAGCACTGTTTCGAATAATGGAAAATTCGCATGGAGCGTTTTAGGGATAGAGGAGGGATGCATATTGAAGGTGATAATAACTAAATATGTATAAATTTAAAATAAAATGTTTTACAGCAATAGTATCGTTATTTAATAGCCACACCTCGTATTATGCAAAAAGTCTAACTCAAATGCTGACGATGTAATTTTCCGTGTCTGTCTGAAAGAGATTAATTTTTGGTCTTAGTAAATGGGATAAATTGGTTTGGCTTAATTGGGCTCAAAGTTTCATGGCTTGTTGTTTACATTTGGTAATGTTCATTAATATTACAAGAGCACGAATTTACAACATAGTAACTAGTAAACAAACTTATTTGCGATCACAGTCAAATACGTTAACACGGACGACTTCTTAATTTTACCAAGATGGGTTACAAAAAAAATTATTAAAAATATTGATAAATAATTTTTAGATGTAATGTATGAAGAATTTACTTCAAGATGCCAGATGATTTATTTACATCTGTGTGTGCGCGTTTTTCTGTATACACGCACGCACGCACACACGCACACACGCACACATATATCTATATCTCTCTATATATATCCACATGCCAGCAAGCTCTGCAACGTAAATGTATTAAACTTTCACATTTATTTTATTTTATTTTATTTATTTATTTATTTATTATTATTTTTAAATGTTACGTTCAATTTTTACATGTAAAATGTATTATTAAATATAGAATTTTTTACATAAAAATGCAAATACTTTTACTATAAATACAAACAATATTTATGTAAAAATGGCTATGATTTGGAGAGAATCTACAAATCATTTCACGGACTATAATTTCTGTATGGTGCCATCCATTCAATCTCAAAAACAGAGGGAAAATTTCAGTGGTTTACATACTCCATATATTTAACGATGAAACCGTTACTAAAATCTAGAGAATAGCATGCTCTTCAGAATGGCATAGGTTTGCCTGGCCAAAACCATCAAGAAATAGTGGTAGGCCTTTAAAATACAGAACTAATTAAAGATAAAACTGGTACTAAAATATACAGACAAATATGTTCTAAAAAATGGGATAGGGTTGTCTGGTCATAACGTCTAGAAATAGTGGTCAGACTCGAAAAAAAATCTAAATTTAATGTTTTTAACATAAGTTGCAAGATTTTTCTTTTTTTAAATAAAATTCATGTTTCTTTCACATTGTGTTAAAACCCTTTATCATTCGCTAGTTTTTTCGAGGCTGATGACTATTTGTTGACATATTTGACTAGGCAACCCTATGATATTTTAAAGTAACTATTATGCTTTACATTATGATACGAGTTTCATCTTTCAAATATTTATAATTTCATCTATATTCATTTTTTTTAAATAATATGCATGTTTTTTTTTTTTTTTTTTTTTTTTTTAACCATTGGATTAAAATCTTTAAAATTTCTCTATCTCTTTATTTTATTTTTTAATGCAGAAAGCTATTTTTTTGATAAATTTGTCAAGGCAACCCTATGGTATTTAAAAATGTATGTTTTATCTGGTTCCAGTTTCATCTTTTAAAAATGCACAACTTCATCTGTATTTTTTTTTTTTTTTACCCTTTTTATATTTTTTGCTTTTTGCGCTAAAAACCTTTAAAAATCGCTATTGTTTTTAGGCTGGCAGCTATTTCTTGACGGCTTTGACCAGGAAACTCTGTGCTATTTTGTAGAACGTATTATTCTCTACATTTTAGCTCCGGTGTCTCCATTAAGTATAAGGATAAATAAACCGCTAAAATTCGTTTTCAATTTCCGAGGCTAAACTCTGTTTCCTGACGGTTTTGGAACAGAAAACCCTATGTCATTTTAAAGAGCATGTTATTCTCTTCATTTTAACAACGATTATTCCATCTTCAAGTGTTTGGGTACTATGAACTGCTTAAATTCGCTCTCTATTTCCGAAGATGGCCACTATGGGGTAAGCTAAACATGAAATTTTTTACCGTAAATGAGGTTGATTCTCTTAAACTAGACGGCTTTGGCCAGGCAAAGCTATCTGATTTTCATTGTAATAATAAATTATATTTGCATTAAAAGAAAAAAAAAAACAGCTTTTAATTTATAAGGCTATTTATATTCTTTGCTGTCGCCGCTTGGTTTATTAGCATTTTCTTTTCATCGGTAATTTTGTTAATAAATTTAAGATGCATTTTCAGATATGCTGTTAAAAACAAAATACTACCACATTTCATAAATAAAAATGGTTTCAATTATCTTCAATTAATATTTCCGTGTAGTGTTTTACCATTTTGGAGGTACCTTTCAATAGTATGATGAAAAGGTGAAACATAGTTTCAGAATATTGTATAAATAATCTTAAGCTGAGAGTTAAATTGTAAACACGTGTTATTTTTATAATATAATTTAAAAACACTTTTAAAAACACGTCTGAAATACATTTATTAAAAAGGTTAAAATCTTACAAAGCTTTTCGCCCTAACAAATTAAGGCATCATCATTTTTTGTACCATATTGTCAACAGTTATATCCTTACAAAAAACAAAGTCAACTGGAAGCTACACTTAGCAGCTATTGTAGTATGAGGAGGTGCTACATTTAGAGGCTGGAATTATTGTACGATGAGGTGCTGCGCTTAGAGGCTGGAACCATTGTAGGATGAGGAGGTGCTACACTTAGTGGCTGGAATTATTGTAGGATGTAGAGGTGCTACACTTAGAGGCTGGAACTATTGGAAAATGAGTAGGTGCTGCACATAGAGGCTGAAACTATTGCAGAAGGAGTAGGTGCTACACTTACAAGGGAAGTATGAATGAGTAAAATTCCGATTTAAACAAAACCAAGCTTAAATTAAAGAGCATGGTCGAAAACACACGGTAGCGTACAAATTTGCTGCAACAACCCCCCATGGAGCGAGAAAACGACCCTAAAAGTTTTAGTTGTTTCTATAAAAGCCTACGAAAGAGACTCCGTTAGCAAGATGGTGTGGGATAGTGGTTAGAGTATTCAATTCCAGCGCGAAAGGTCGTGAGTTCGAACCCAGGCGACTGCTAGTTTTTTTTTTTTTTTTATTATTATTAATTATATAAATGAAATAAAACAAAATATTAAAATAAATGAATATTTTTAGAGAAAATAATTATGAAATTTAATTATAAAATAAAAAACAAATATACTCTATACAAGGATATTATTAAGGAATATAGGGTAAAATTATCTCTTTACGGGAAAAAAAAAATAATATATATATATATATATATATATATATATATAATGCTTAAATTTACAAATTTACTGTCAAGTTAATAATGACTATGATTAGAAATAAAAAAATGATCAAAACATAAGCATTTTTCAATTTATAAGCGCAACGTATAAACGAAAATTTATCACAATAACGACTATATAAGTAAAAGGTCTTTCTTTTTCCGCATGAAAATAATTCAATTCAAAGCAGACGATCAGCTTTTGGAGGCGATTTATGGTTTAGCAGCGTTATATTAAAGCAAAAATAAATAAATAAATAAATAAAGGTAATGTTTTTCTTTGAATGTTTTTCTTGCATTTATTTAATGTAGAAAGAAAAAATAAAAGCATTTTTTCGCTTGAAATAAAATGTTTCAATAATTTAATAGAAATACTATTCATTTTTATGTACGAAGAATAACAAAATTAAAAGCAGACGATCACCATTTACTACTAGCGGCTTTGACGTAAAATATTGATAAAAAAATTAACTGAAACTTTAGGAAAGAAAAAAAAATGTGTAAATAAAATTTATTTTCTCTTAAACTCGTCATTTATATAAATTACAAAGAAAAATTAAAAATATTTTTTTTCAGTTCAAAAAAAAAATATATATATATTAATAATCTAATTAAACATTTAAATATATTTTTTTATTAAATTTAAAATTATTTTCCTTAATTTCTTCCCTTTATTTTAAAAAAAAAAAAAAAAGTATGCATATAATATATCTGTATATGCATATTTGGGAAAGAAAAAAAAGTTAAGTGCTCCGTCGGGGATTGAACGCAGGAACTACGTTACACGAATCCAAGACCTTGCCACAGCACCACGCTTCTGCGAGCTGGAGTCTTCTTTTTTCGATTTTCATAAAAAGCATCTAAAAGTTTAAGGGTCATTTCTTGCCCCCTGGGGAGTTGTTGCAGCAAATTTAAACGCTATCCTATGTTTTCGACCATGCTCTTTAATTTAAGCTTGATTTGGTTTAAATCGGAATTTTACTCATTCATACTTTCCTTGTTAGAGGCGGAACGATTGTAGGATGAGGAGGTGCTACGCTTAGAGGCTAGAACTGTTGTAGAATTGAAGAACTGCGGTCAAGAAATTGTGGAATCACCAGAGTGCAAATGCAGGAACTGAATTTATTACAGGTGTTTGAAGAGTCACACGAGGCTATTGAAGGAGTAAAACTATACGGAACTAGAAACCACAAACTGTTAGTTATTTTATAACATAGTGCCAAATTATTGGCAAAATTGCAGCATCTTTTGAATTTATCAAATATTTATGTTTAATTATATTAATAGCTTCACAAAAATACAGTTCTTGGATCGTAGGAGGGGCTGCAAAATTTTTGATGTTATGCCACATAGGAGTAGCGTTAGGGTTATCATAAATAAAATCAACCAAAGTAGAACACTTTCCTTCCTTAATATTCCGCATATGTTTAAATATTATATGTATACGTATATTCTGTATATAAACAAATACAAGAACATATACGTTTTCACATTTTACTAGTATTTTGATGCGTTAAACCGTCATACTTGACAGTTATGATACACTATGAAATGCTTAATTTACTTAAAGTCAATATTTGTTTACTAGTCCATGTAAATAAAGTAATTAATATACGTAAATTTATAATTTAAATAATAATAAAAGATAAATTTGCAGATGCTAATCTGTGTATTAATAGATAAATGATGCCCACTTGTTATTACTTCATATCTCTTTGATTTATATATAGGTTTAATTATTAAAAAAAAGGTGCGAAAATTATTATACATGATTCAATACTTATATTTGAAATAAATATAATCAATTATTTGTCTAACTTGACAAAATTAATCTTTTATTAGACACAACCTTTGAAACAAAATATATTCCAAAAGTTTGCCAGCAATTTATGAATCTTTATCGAGTGCAATTGATTAATTGCAAATTAATTATATTTGTTCAAGCGCACAGAATCAGATTTATTTAAAATGTAACTACAAAACTTGAAAGAAATATCCGGATTAACATGTAACGAAGTTTTCATTTTATCATTAGCTCGCTCGCTTAATAGATGATTCTGACAGAACTTTATATAAGAATTCATTTTAGAGTAAAAGAATGCTAAAAGTGTGGAAATGTTAAACATTTCGGTTAGTTTCATAAAAATCTCAAACGCTTCTTTATAATACTTTAACTTTAATGTATATATATATATATATATATATATATGAAATTTAATAAATATTTATATATATGTTTGTTTTAAAAAATTACTTTTATCTAGATACTTGATTTTATCCGGGTACTTTTACCTAAATACTTGAAAAAGTCATATTAGTATTACAGAAAGATAAATAGGGTAGCTGCATTTATCAGATGGTTACGAGGTATCAAACTGCTTAATGGTTACCAGACATTAAACAATTTAATGGTTACCAGACAGTATACCAGTAGCGTAACGCATTTAAATTTAAACTCTAAAAATAGCTTTTTAAGTCCTGCATAGATTCAACTCATATTAAGCTTGATGTTTTAACCCACGTACCACCCATGTACCACGCCAATCCTGCTGTATTAACCCATTTCAGACTGGCGTTGCAATAATGCGACATCAATTTCTATGTATTTTTAAATAAATTCTAAATTTTGTAGATTTGAAAATAACATTTATTTGGTTCTCTATACTAAATTGTTCATAATACATGTTTTTCTTTCGCATTAACCCTTTTTTTTTTTACTACTTCACTAATTGAACGATCTCGATTATCCGAAGTAATTGGGATATGCCACTTTCGGATAATCGAAATATTTGGATAATCGAGAATTCCTAAATTTTAAGATAAAGAACAAATATATGCACTAATTCCTAATAATGGTAACAAGTGTGCTTTATAAAAATAAAGTAATAGCAAATTCGAAACTAGAATAGGTGCCTGAATTGGAATTTTGAAATTAAGTACATTTTACATATTTCACAAGAGTTTAAACAAAGTTTTGTTTGTCGTAGTTTTTATTGCCTTGACTTTGCAGCTGTGTTATAATGATTTTTAACAATATTAGTGCACCATTATTACACTTTTTCTGCTATTTCAGCCATGTCAAAACTTTTGCAAAACGTTCAAAACTATAAATTGGTAATTTGTTTTTTCTTTCCCCATATCATTGTCTTTTTCCTAAATAGAATATTCTAAGAAAGAGAATTCAAAATAATTATCTGTAATCGTAGTTAGGTAAGAACTGCTCACATACAAAAAAAAAAAAAATGTAAAAAGTAAAATGTAAAAAGTAAAAAACTATTTTTAAAAAATGCATTTCTGTTAACCAAGACTTTCGGAGAAGAAGGATTCTACTTTATTACTCTCAAATACATAAAATAAGCGTATGGACCATATTATTATTAGTAATATTGAAAATAAATTTAAAAGTTTTAAACAATGCGGTAGCAGTTTTATCCATTTTTTGTGGTCCTGTATATCGAACACTAAAAAAGGTATAGACTTAATAATTGGTATACATTCATTTCTCTTTAAAATAAATAAATGAGCCCGTTATCATAAAAATTTGAGGAGGTCAGTTTAAAAATGCAGCTTTTTTTTTATGTTGGTTTGACATGGAATGACACAGTTATAAGCTCTTGATTGAATTTAATTTAACTGAAACTCTGCAAAATGTTTCTCGTCTTATCTCTGTATATTATTGTTTGCAACAACGGTAAGTCAAGTGTCAAGTATTCGTTTGATTTGTGTCTGTTTATTTCGAGTACGATCTTATTTCATATGACTAAATGAAGTAAGTAGAATTCATATATAGTGTTAAATTGTTAATTTTGTAAGAGAATAGGTTATTTTTATTGGCTATTTTAGCACCATTAGATGTTATTATTCTTTGTAGTGAACAGACATGTTCACAAATGTTTCTTTTTATTGTGAGATGAGATCGAGTGCGGACACAGGGACGAAAGTTCTTAAATTCATAATGTGGTTCAGAATGTGAATGTTTTTTACTCGAATTCAGATTGGCATAGCTCGATACAATTTTACAGATTTTCTTTTTCTTTTTAAATTTTCAAAGGAGAATAATTAATCGTATAATTGTATTAAATAAGTGAAAGCAAGACTAGGTAGCCTAAGCATTCGTAATATTATCACAGAAGTAAAACAACATTGTTGAAATGCTGCAAATGAAATATGGTATTAAAATCTTTAGTTTTGCTTTTATTTTGATACAAAATTCTGTAATTTTTTAATGTAATAGTGCAACAGAATTTATTTATTTTTATTTTTATAAATATATGTGTACATTCAGTAAGAATGTGCGGTGTAGTTTTTCAGATGCGTTTGAAATCGATTGAAGTGTTTTAAATCGAGGTTCAAGAACACCATCGAGAACGCCATGAAAGTATTCAGCCGAAAGTATTTAGCAGAAAAATTTCTTAATTGAAGGGAGAGCAAGTACACATCTACGATAAACATTAATGAAGTAATAAATTTTAATTATACAAGATATCATTTATAGACATTCAGAGAGTTGCTTACATGTTGGTAAGAAAGAGGGAAAAGAATATACTCGTTATAAGCAGGAGAGATAGGAGCGGTTTGTCATGAACTCGCAAAAACTATTAAAAAATAACTGACCTGATTTACACTAACAGTCTGAAAAAACGCCAAAATTTACTGTCAAAAAATTTTCTTAGTTTTATAGAACACTTTAAACATCTGGAAAGCTAGAACAGAAATTAATGTTTTCAAACTGGATTTTGAAGTGTCAACGACAGTCTCTGCAGAAATATTAATTTTTGAAGATCAAAATGCTCCGATTTTATTTCGCTTTATTATTCATTACAGATAGAGTTATTTGAGATATTAAGAATTAGTTATAGATACAGTTTTTAAATTTAATTTTTAAAAATTCAGAAGCTTCCAATTCTAATAGCAGGGTATTTAGCAGCCGCGTAATCGAATATAATTTTTTTAATAGAAAAATTCAGTATTCTTTTGCAGTTATTTTCTTTAATGAAAATCGTAGGAAACGATTTCTGAATTTTTCTATTAAAAATAAGGGAAATTTAATAAGGAACCGTTTAAAGCACTGTGATGTAGTTACCTCATTATAAATATATAGAATTTCAAACAAAGAAATAAATATTATACTATTCACTATAAAAAAAGAAAAAAAAAATTTTCATAACACTGTGTATGAAAAAAAAAATCTGAATCTCCAATTTTAATCACCAGTTTTTAAAAAATCCAAAAAAAAAAAAAAAAACTGTTATTTTTGTGTTTTTTGTGTATACTTTTTGATAAATGAAAACCTGTACTAAATTTTTATTATGTGTTCTTTAATAAAAGTTTAATAAGATTACAGTTTTATTAGTGACAAATCTAAATTCGTACAAGATGTGTTATTATATTTAAAATAAATTTTTTACTTAGAAATGATTATATTTGAAATTTAATGACAATGGCGTACATTTATTTAAAAAATCTGTCAATTACATATAATAAAGAACTCAGTGCAACATATAAAATTTTACATTTTTTAGTTCTTTTCAAATGATTGACTTTTAAAGTATGTTTCACTTATCTCAAGTATGCAATGTATACGAATGCATGCTTAAATAGTTATATTATTATGAAAATCATATCATCCGAATTACTAAATGGCAATACGTAGGAAATAAATGATCAAAATTATGATAGTTAATGTGCGATTGAAATATATAAAATATTGGTTATCAAATGTATCGTTATAAATTTAATTGAAAAACATTTTTTTTCTTTCATTTAGTATAAAGCATTTTCTATTAATTAAAATATTTTATTAATATATTTCGAAAACTTCGAGTAAAAATTTTTAACGTTGTTCTTAGATTTCATAACTTTATTTTGTTTTCTACTTAGTGTAAATGATACAGAAAATAATAATTTTATGCTTAAAAAAATATTCAGAACTGTCATTATTAAACGATATAATACAGCATGGGAGATAAAGGCAATATCCGATGTTTTACCGTTAGATGCATTGAAGGGGAAGTTATGTATACTTTTAGAAAATTATTTAGCGGAGCATTTACTTATTCATCAACTTTATACATTTTCAATATCATCACCCTGTTTTTTTCGTCATATTTAAACACTCAGAGTGACATAAAAGCATAGGAACTTGTGAAGGTGTTTCTTCACATATTTTGGTTTTATTTACATTTTCAAATAAATTTAATAATTACATATTATACTTTCAATAAATAAAATTCATATTAACCCGTTAGTAGTCGCTATAGACATCGCCACCTATTACAGATTGCGCACTTTTTATTTAACTGTCACCATTAATTTTAAGAAGTGATGTGATCGACGTTTCTTCGATTTTATTCGCCTTTTATGTATATTAAATGCCACTTCTAAAAATTTTTGGTGGCTATTGAATAAAAAAATCTGGCAATAATGAAGGATGGGCGGCAAATCGACCAACTATCGACTACTAACGTGTTAAAATACGTAAAGAAATTCTAAATAAGGCGCAGACGATTTTTGAGTCGAAAACGTTGGCATAATTTTTTATAACGAACTCTGTAAATTCAAAATATTTGTGTTAATTTATTCGAGAGACAAAGGAATGTATTTCTCTTTGACTTTTTTCCTAATTGTTAGCGTATTTCACCCAGTCTGCTAGAGACTATCATTAAGCGAACTACTGACTTCGCTCCTAATCCACTGACCTAAATACACGTATGTCAAATGCCCTCTCTCTCACCCCAAACCTTTGCATTTTTGAAATATTGTATCAGCACTATGCTCAATGATTAATCTTCAAATAAAGCTTATAATGCGGCATCAAATACTTTGCTATAATTTAACGGCTTACTGTTTATATATGATCCTGGAATCCATTGTAAAATGTTTTTAATAATTTCTCGGAGAATCTATCTCATAGTACTTGATACATATTTTATTTATGTTCAATAATATGAAAGGTAAAAATAATGAAATTTATAAAAGGTATAAATTTAACGAAGCTAATGTTAAATACATGTCGCAACTTTCATTAATATCTTAATAAAACATGTATGTTGTGGCCGCAACAAGACATTTTTCTGTATAATTTTACACCAATTCATGCAGTACAAATTATTTATTGAATTATTATTTACGAAAATTGTTTCCAATGATAAATGCAAACGAGTTTTGTTTGACAGAATTATAATGATGAATGAGAATCAATTTTGTGCCAAAATCAACAGAAAGCCAATTTTTTTTTCTTTTTGATAAAAAATTAAAAAGAATTAATAACTTTTTTTAATTTTTTATGATCACACATCACTTGTTCAACCATTCGTTTTAAAGGTATTGACGAGATCTTTCGAACGACACCCATATTGAAAATTCACCCGCCTCAGAGAGGGGAGGAAGGTAGAAGCAATACTCCGACATATAAAATTTTCCCCCTAGTTTATTACTAATAATATCAATAATTCATAATAATTTTACAATCACACGTTAAAAATAACTTATATTATGTACAATTATATGAAATTTCGTCCTATACTGACATATTAAAAAAAAAAAAAAAGATCACAGCTCCATGGTCCAACTAAATAGCAAATTTGGTTAAGGTTCGTGAGATATAGCGTCCACAAAATTTATGTTACATACTCACAGACAGACACACAGGCATGAAGACATTTTCTAAAAACAGTAAAATCGTGTTCAGAACATGAAAAAACGTGTAAATCTAGAGATGTTTGGAAATGTTTGCGAGTCCAATACTTTCTCTGTTTATATAAGGAAGAATGTTAATATATGTATATATATATATATATAAATCAATCATTCGATTGATGTAACATTTATACTCCATCTTACACACATGTATCTTACAAAAAGTAGTATTATTTTTGGGTCTAATTTTTGAAATTGAGTTTTTGTATATTTACACGTCTTGGAATCACCTGAATCCGAAAATCATGTTTTTAGAAGTTGGCCTGTGTGTGTCAGAGTGTCTGTCTCACGGTGTGACGTTCTGAGTAACTGTCTTCAGCATATTTCAAGAACAAATGACAGAAGGAAGTCCAAACTCTGTTCTATATATGTATCGCAGACAGATGCTACACAAACATTTCGTTGAGATCAATCAAGTGGTTCCTCTACAAGGCCATTCAAGATAATTCAATTACATTAAGTCTATGGGGGGGATTTCTGGTAAGTGCAGTGTAAATCTACAGGCTGCCCTAAACAAAATGAAATGAATTCATTTTTCATATGCATAGAACTCATTATCATTCATCATTCCTTTACAAGACTACACAAATTATTTTATTATATTGGGCTATACTTGTAAATCTTTGGAATGTATTTTATTTTGTATTAGGTATATTTTTCATATAAATTTATTTACACAATGTGATGTGCATATAATTTATAGAAAATATTCTGGTCTACCCAAAATTAAGCTGAACGTTCTTTTTTATTGAATGTAATTAATAGAAGTGCTTTGCTACATTTTACTATATCGACTATCACTGCTCAGGAAGGAAAATAAATTTTTAAGTTCCGTACTAAAATGAAAGTATTTTTTAATGTCTTTTTCAACTGCATTTTTTTATACTATTAAATTTTGAGGTTACCCGTATATGAAAATCCAATATCTAGTGGTTGGTTGTTATGTATGATTATCAGCATAATTTAAAAATATGTCGCTGTAGAAAATTCAATCTTGATATGTTATAAATCGTGTTATATTTCTACTTGAAAATTTTGGTGACGATTAGTAAATTTGAAGACAGATTAATAATAGCCTTGTATTTTCCTTTAAAATAAATGTAGGCAGTATAATTAAACGTGGGAATAAGTAGGCGATAACCCCTCCTAACATAGAATTACATGTCAAATAAAACTGTTCCTGAACCTATTTTAGATTCATTTTAAAGTAGATTTAAATTAACATTTTATCTTATTGATCTTGGGACTTAATTTGCAATCTATCTTTATAATATTGAAATTGAAGGTAAGAGAAAGTCGTATGAGTGACGCACCAGATTATTTTTTAAAAACTAGGTTCAATAAAGAAAGACAAACATATATCATAAAACCTTTTGATTTTAAAAATATATTTTAAGTTATGAAAATTATTAGTGGTTTGATATAAAAAGAATTACACACACACACACACACACACACACACACACACACACACACACACACACACACACACACATATATATATATATATGAATTATGCCTTGAATTAAATTTAACACAAGATGCATTACAGTAATCAAAAACAGGCGTATGCAGTTTTACAATTCATTCCAGTTATTATTTTTTTAAATAAAGATAAATATCCTTTGGAACAGTACTATGGAGGCTTCTCTTAGTGTATTTTGCATCTGACAACGAAGAAAATCTTATAATGTAGTGGATAAAATGAGACTAAATTGACTTATTAAACTTATATTTTAATTTATATAATGTACAATTTCTTCATTATTATTATTTTTTTCTTTTTGTTAAAAATTATTTTTCTATAAATAAATAAATAAATATATATATATATATATCTGTTTATACTCTGTGATACATATCTTACTTATATATCGCAAAGTAAGCATTTTAAGATCTCATGAACCCATACATTTAGTGATTGGTATGGTGTTCGTGAGTCTCTGTGAGTGAGTATTATCAGACTATATCAAGAATAAATAGTAGCAGGAAGTCAAAACTCGGGATTATCGGTATTTTTAATCTGCATCGTACAGTGATGCAACACTAAATTTTTTGTTGATGTACAATTATATATATATATATATATTGTTAAATTTGTGGTATAGAAATCATTCATGATTTGTTTACAAGCCTAGCTAAAAGAATTTCTAAGTATATTGGCTCTAAAATGGGAATTGCTGGAAATCAATTTCAGGTTGCGTCATGTGTTAAAATTAAGCACACAATGTGGTGAGTTTATGTATTATGGACAATATGCAGAGCTACTCCAAATAATTTCTATATATTGTCCCTACACTGAGATAAAATTCTGTAACTACCATCTAGAATCTAAATTGTGGCTCTAGAAAAAATAGTTCCCTGTCATCCTTATAAATTCAAGTCCCCTTGGAAAGTGAGTTCTAGAAGCCCCTATTAGAATTCTAGAGCATATGCCTATTTTCTCGAGGATAAAGTTATTTAAAAATCTCTGTAAATAAATGAGAGTACAAGAGGCGGGTTTCAGCAACTATAATCATGGTTTATTACCAAATTCTAGAAAATCAAGCGAGCATTTCTTGCAATACAAAAGATTCAGAATATTGTTTCACCATCTAGAAATGTGTACACTAGAAATTCTCGATAATTTCGTCTATTCAGTTTATTGGCGTGCCTTATGCGCATAGGTCGGAAATCTATATTTCTAGTTAAGGGATTTAGAAAATGGCTACTTATTCATTCTACAGGAAGGCGGTATACATTTTTCTCAGTGTAAAAATGGAAATTGCAGGAATTGCATTTAACATTGTGTTATGTGATTTTCACAGCGAATCTGCATATATAGTTTGTTGTCAATATACAGGGCTATCCAAAATTAAATTTAAGAAAATATATATTTTTTTGTTGTTGATAGGAATGCTCCGTTACATTTTCTGTGTCGACGAAAACTCATGAGAAGAAAAATTTAATTTCTGAAACCAACACTTTAAACATAGTGTTTTTTAACGTTCAGTTTTCAGCCTTGAATTTTTACATAATATCAAGTTTTGAGGTCTCCTGAAAAGAAAATTCTAATATTTAGTATTTTATATGTATGCATCTCATCACCATAACTTTAAAACTATTAATTGCAGAAAATTAATTCTTTCCATTTTTATGTTCATATGAAGTTATAACTTAAAAATTTTAATCGTGATTTATATATCTCAAGGATCATTACGGGTGAAAGTTCTATTCATGGAAATACAGTTGTTAAAATATTTAATTTTTATTTGTTTATTTTGTGTGTGTGCCTACTAAGCAGGATTTAAAAAATGCAATGTGATTTTTTATTAAACATAACACACTATATTTGATAAAGCATAGTGCAATTTGAATATACGGAGCATTAACTATCAGATAGAATATGAGCATTTTTTCTACAT